>DWJS01000596.1:0-10811 GCA_018248975.1 Codatractus imalena | reverse complement strand
ATCTCAATGGAAGCTGCCGCACGAATCAAGACCGAAAAAAGCACGCCCAGTTCGGTCGAATGTGAAAGTTTTGCTTATAGTTTTCTTCGATTGCAGGGGCGTGGTGCATCATGTGTTGACACAAGTGTATAATATCCCAGGAGGATTACTTTGAAGGGGACTAAATTGATATTCACGAATAAATAAATATTTTTGAAACAACACAAAATTCGCGATACTTTTTGAACACACCATGTATATTTCTGTTCTGGGTTTTGATATCTGGGATTTGACAACCATGTCCGGATATTTTACTTAAATTGTTAACCTACTTTAAAAAAGGAGTAAGTTTTATGTTCACCTGTAATGCGTATTTTTATATTAACATTTGTGAACCGAATTTGATGATTGTATTTATATAAAATGAAACATTTTGTTCTCTCTTATTCACCAGAATAACATATAAAACAAATATTTTATTCACCAAAAAATTTAGGAGTTACGAATGAAATCGATTTTTTTCGTCCTTATCGTGCTGATTATAAAATAAACAATACTATTCATATTTGTTTACGCTATCTTTTTTTCTATATATTGTTTATGTCAACTTTAGGACAATTGTTACTTATTGATCAAAACCTCCTTAGTCGAAAAAGGAGAAGCGATAAACACAATAAGAAAGCTGTATGAAATTGCTTTGCAAATCATATTACATACACTCATGTTATTAAATTACATCATTCTTGGTATCTCGACTAAACAATAAGCGACTGCAGTATGAAGGTGTAACCTAACTTCGCTGTCATAAAATATTCAGAGTACTTCATACCGGCTCTATTATATAAAACACCGAGGTGCTTTAATCCGGTAAAATGGAGATTTGTTGCCCGAGGCCCTCCTTCCATACTTCTTTCTTTATGTTAGTTACCCTCTAGAGAATTTATACAGTTCCCTTGAAATAATATCGGGTGGGTTCTTAAGTAAAATACCGGAGTTTCGTGTTTAATTTTTATTACCCCGGATTGTACCTGGAATAGATAAAGTACAATTTAAGAGGTATTAAGACATAGTTTATATTTCTGGAGTCTAGATTTTACATGTAATGGATACTAATTAAAGACTAGGCTTTGTTCTTGACTCATTTATTCTTAACAAATCTAGTATAAGTGCAGGCCAAGCCGTATTATCGGATACGTAACGCCACTAATGCCATCTCTTGGGAATCAATAAAGTTAATTCAGCAGATATTTTAATTTCAGATAATCACAGTAGGTACAAAGCTTAGCATAAGCTAAACTTAGCTTAGTTTATTTTGAGTTTATTTTTAGTATAAGCTAAAATTTGTAGATGGCGCTGATTTTTTCTAGAAATGCATGAAAAGAGTTTTACAAGAATCGCTCATTAAATGGTAAATGTCATATAATAACTTTTAGTACATTTTAATTTTTAAATTTGAGCTAAGGAAGTTTAGTCTAAATCAAAGTGAACATTTTTGAAGCGGGAAGTATTCGTATATCCAGTGAAAATGTCAAAACCATTCAAAAATTTTAAGGGTTATACTCTCTAAAAGGAATAGGAATTTCAATTGACCGCCTCTTATATACTTTGATCATGGATATAAGTTTTCTGGTAGCTCTGCAGGTACTGGTTGTGAAAACAGATTTCTTTAACCTCAATAAAGTGATATATTTTGAGTGTCTTGTATATTTCATATTTTTCACTTATATAGATATATTGTGTTGAGTTTAATAAACGTATTAAAAGTACATATATGTATGAAGTCATGATATTATGATGTTACTTTCTCTTGTCAATCTCAAGTTCAAAGGCAATTATAAAAGCTTGTGGCGTTATTGAAACGAATCGTAAATCGATTTGATTTTATTTCCAGACAAAAAGCCAACCAAGTGCGAGTTGGACTCACTCATGAAGGTTCCGTTTCTTTTATAAAAAAAAAGACAAAAATACGCACGTATCAGCAAGCGTAACATATACAATATATTCCTTCGGACATCGTAACAAAATGTTAAGATCACCCTTCATGTGGGTATTTGTACGTCGTCGCAACGGCAAAATAGATGATGTTGAATCTTATAAGTAACATTTTACATTTTTAGCTTCTAATTATGAAAATTTGAGTATCTGCCTACCTATTACGGTTCAGACAGCCCCGTGGCAGACGGACAGCCCCGTGGCAGACGGACAGCCCCGTGGCAGACGGACAGAAGGACAGACGAATAGGCGGCCAGACGGACAAAATGATGGCGGATCCTTAGTAATATAGTCTGGTTGGCACTTTTGTGTACGAAACCTTAAGAAACAATAGAAATGAAATGTTTCTTCTATCGTAAGGTAGAAAAGTAACTTTATAATAATGTAATAATCTCCTTTGGTGTCATTTGAATGATTGTGTTACTTTAACAAAGATTTATTGAATTCTATTGTAGATCATCAAATTCTAGATAATTGTAAAATAACTTCCCGACAAAGTAAAGTAGAGCAAAGGAGAAGGTTAAGCGTCGGATTTTATAAAATAGAGGCAGCAGTCATCAACTGTTGACTGAATGGATTCTAAAACGCAGAAGTTTAATCTTGGACAGGAGGCAATAAAATAAGGGCGCGAATTTTGTGAGAAGTCGGCGCCAAACCTGCCAGTCGCAGACGGCTATTGATAGGGTTCGCAGTATAACGCCTGTATAGAGCTGACATTACCTCCACAAGTTATTTAAACTACTTTATAGTAATAAAAAAACTATCGTAAATAAATATGTATTGCTGGAAGCAATGAATTTTCTTTTACAAGACCCACATAATTATTCTAGAAATACAGCGAGACTGCGGGTTGTTTTTTGTAATCTTTGGATTGTAGTTCAACTATAAAAGGACAAATTAGGAGAAATAGCCGTAAGGCGGATTCAAACCGACTCTAAATCAGGAATACTATCGCCTCATAAATACGACTCTGTTACTTTACACAAATTCGATAATAGAATCTTAAACGCGAAACATTTTTACTACATATTTATTATATATCTTATTCACAACGTAGTGCCGAATATGATTAGGTTATTAAATATTAATTTGTAAGAATGAAAACGTATAAAGTTTAACGACATTATTATTTCTTACTACGATACCACGATGCGAAATTCTTCGAAACATTATAATAAACATTGTAGGTGTGAATCACGTAATCGCCATCGAATTTATTCACAAACGACTTCGCATAGAAACTATAGGTAATAACCACTCCAAGTAATATACGCAAACCGTTATTCTCTGTCATAAATTTGAATAGAATCGATTGCTGTCTGCGCCTCCGGGAAAGTTAGATTTCCCTCAGGATTTCCACGACACCTGACCGGATGTAAAATATATTCCCGTTTTTTTCCATCCGTAGGCATGCACATGGGCTTTGTATGTAAAATTGGAAGGTTATTTTGATCTTATGTTTTAAAGTTGCAATCATAACGGGCGGAAAGTACGTGTTTTATTGCATAAGAAATTTGGTAGACATAATTTGAATAATGGACAGTGCTTTCTATAACAGCTATTTAACAACAAATCGCGCAGTTGCGATAAATTCGATAAACAATAATTAGTTGCCTAGACAGAAAAATATTGGTTTTTCTAAAGTATTAATTAGCAGGAATAATTTCTGTTACTTGTTTCTGCTTGCCTGCAACCCTCTTAATGTGGCACTGCTGGGCACGGGTCCTCCCTACATGGCCTGGCCTGGGGAAGGCCTGGAGCATACTCCAACACGCTGCTCCAGTGCAGATTGGTGGAGGGGTATACGATTCACTGGTCAACCCGCGTTGAAAGTTTACAAACCGCCCATTAGGCCTCAAAGATGCCGTAACTACTACTATCCAAGGATAACAATCGGGACCCATAGCTTAATGTGTCCTCCGAAGCACGGAAGCACGCAGTATACAAGGTACGCACGCAGTATACAATACAGGTATACAAGGACTTGGATACACACAAAACTTAAAATTAGACTAAGTACATATCTGGCTAGTCAGAGATCCCACCGGAGCCCAGTTCATAGTAAGGGTAGAGAGAGCCTTAACTCTACGTTCCTTCTCCCATTGTTTCGTTCTATAAACGCCTTAACCAATAAAAAGTATAACAACGAATAATAGAGTCACCACAAATACAATCACACATAACTCTGGATGATCTGCTTATTATATTCATTAAACCAAAACATAGGGCACCAATAACTCCTACAAGACAGAAATTATCTTGAAAAAGACGATATTTACTAACATATACCAGCAACAAAGGCGATAATTAACCCTGATCTTATTATCGGCTAACCCAACACTCGTAGACGTAAGTACGTTGAGCTTTGCGAAAGCAGTGGACGAAAATATTAATAACGTCGCTAAAACAAAAATACTTTGTTGGTGTGTTCTGAGAGAACATACGGAATCCCTAATAAGAGGGGCTTATGGCGAATAACATCTGGGGCTCGGTTGGTAAACACTTCGGAGTAAACACGAGGTTACAGTAAGAAAAATGTTTTTGTTATCCAAGGCTTTTCTTATTCTTGCTCTTATGTATTTTGTGGACTGACCTCAGGCGCTGCAAAGGTGCTTTCACGTTAAAGAGGACAGAACGAGTTTGAATTTTTAGCCGCTTTTCAGTTTAAAGACAATTTAGTTGATTTTAGTGTAGAATGAAATATGGGCATAAAATAAAAACGGCTGTTATCTCGTCAATGTAAAACGTGGTTGTACAAAATATAGATCAAACTTTTTGAATTGTTATAAACATTACTTGGTACTCGATTGTTATACGAGTAATACAATTATCTTTATAATAGTATATTTTTGTATTTCAATATAATCTTGTATAGCAATTTTAATCAATGTTTCAAGATAAAAGTAAACGTCAAGTTGCCTACGAGTTCTTAAAATTCCTTTCAAGATTAGAGTAGCCTTTTCCCAGAATAGTCTTTAAGTTCATATTAGAAGGATATTTAGATAGATAGATAGATAATGAATAAGATTTTAGCTTTTGGTATTATTAATATAAGCACAAGTAAATAAACTTAAACAAATATTTAGAATCGTAATGAGATATTTCAGTTTTAATTATCTTATAATATAGTGATATATGTTGTACCATTTCTATGTATTTTATTTTTATATCCGATAATTTGATGTCATTTATTAATAAGCCTCACAGGAGTATTTCAACAAATGATTTGCTTTATGGTTTATAAAACCAGCATGGGTAATAAATTATATGGGTTAACAATAAAATGCACAAGATTGAAAAGTAATGCGCCAATAACCTATAAACGCGCCACAAAAATGCGTCTTATAAGTTTATCACAAAGGCTAAAATCGCGTAAATACTAGTGGCTATATGTAAGTACCGTAACTGTTGCAAATGAAAATATATAGCTGAATAACAGTCTGGGTCTGGTGTACTAAAGCTTAGAACATCTTAGTTTCTAATATTGAGGGTAGATTACCAAGTTCATAAATCAATGAGTATGATGTAATATAACGTTATCGCGAAAGGGTGGTATATTCTCTTGTTCTGCACCCCACTGCATTTTGGATTCAGAGCACGCTCCGACGGGGGAGTCTAATTCTTCTCCTAATTTCGCACCTTATTGTCGGGAAGCGGTAAGAAAATGGGAATTTTTCATAAAAAATTCGGACGATGTTCGCGGAATAGGGATAAGGTGGAGTTTGAGTTCGTATGAAATCAAAAATCAATGTATTTATTCCCCCAGGCTTTGTGTGGTCTTATTTTATAAACCCTACCAAAATATTGAAAAAACTTTCACAGCTTGTTTTCATAAGTATTAGTATTTTTTTTGTTCGTTTATGAATTTAGTAATGCGACTACCTTGCCTATCTCATTGATGAGAACGTGAGTTTCATGTGCAAATGTGTTAAATGAATAATAATAACATTTATTTATTTTCTTGTATATACAATACTACTTTGTTTTATAATATGATAAAGACCTGTTTTAGAAAAAGGTAGACCAAAGTATTTTAGATTAAATGATCTAACATATAGACAATTCAATAATTAACTCCGAAGTTAACACTAAATTACAGGAAACATCGCGAGGGACCCCGGGTGAGCGAAATGTCTGAGGGTTCCTTATAAAATTCTCAAAAAATTGAAAAGTACTCCAAGGCCAATTGCCAGGGTGATGGACAATGACCTAAGCCCTTCTTATTTTGGGAATGAACGTACCTGTTAGTGCGTTCATAAAAGTTAGTGAATCATAATGATAATGATGGCACAATTAAATTATATGATAAGATATGATGAATTGTTATGAGATAAGATTATAATCTTTAAGATCCAAATAATTAGTTATAGAAATTTGAATTGGATTTAGTTTTATAAAAGTCACTGACCTTTCATGTAAAGTAGTAAGTATTTATAGTAAACACCCGCTTTCAATTTTCCATAGAATTCTAATAAAAATATGGAGATATGAACGAACTTTATACCCGCCAAGCGCGGTATCCACAAAATGAAGTTGGTAAAATATCTAAGACATTTGTCAGTCGATTACCTGAGAGGGTGCCACCCCCGATAATATCCCGAAATTCACCAACCCCTTACAACATCTTACTGTGCTTATGAATATAAATTTTCTTGCCAATCTCTTTTTAGTGCGAGCCACGGTTTCAAGCTTGGGTTAGTTCAAAAATTTTGTTTAGTTTTAGAGCGCTGCTTCATAAAGGCGAATTCTTTTTCAGTTATGATGATGTTGGGGAAAGTTATGGAGAAAAGTTTTACTGGTGATTTTTAATTTATATTTGACAGAAAATACAAATTACAGAACATGAATTGCTATTGTAAATACCAGTTACAGAAAATGAATCGCTATTGTAAATAATCGTCTCGCACCCCAAAAACTGTACAAAAAATTGCTTTACCTACAAGGTCTAACATTACCTTGTAATTGTAATTAACACAAGTGTGCAATAAATGTTTAAATTTATAATCAAAGAAAAAAATATGGAAATTGAAATATGAAGGAAGAATTACATTTCGAAAACTAAAAATATTTCCTAAACACCCAGAACCAGAACAGAAATTTAAATTCATCATTCAGATTTCTGACTGGCCGGGATCGAACCCGGAACCCTCTGCATGAACTGCGGAACTAAGCTATGGTACGCAGTTCATTGGCATACATACGAATCAAATAACACTCATACTTACAATTATGGGCAAATATATGTAATAGTACTCCAGGTGATACCGGCCTGTGACTGTAGTTCTCTGCTTTTTATTACGTTGTTTTCATTTACGCTTCTTGTGTGTGTGCGCGCGCGCGCGCGTGTGTGTGTATGTGTGTGTTTGTGTGTGTGTATTTGTGTGTGTGTGTGTGAGTGAGTGAGTGAGTGAGTGAGTGAATGAGTGTGTGCGTTATATTACTTACTTGCAAGTTAAAATTAAAAAATGAAAATAACCCCGACTGATTACAAAACAGAGCTGATAATCTTCATCGACTGAATAGATTTTCATAAATCATATCCTAGGACACTAAATCGTGTGGCATTTAAAATAAACAAAAATTACTAAAGATCAGTCTCTTCATTTAGGAGCTACGATGCGGCACAGGCACACAGTACACATACAAATACACAAGTACATAAATACACAAACAAAAATATCCAGTCGCACACGTTACACTTAAATAACACCTTTTCTGAGTCGGGGACCAAAAATACTTTAGTTGTGCACTAGTAGTACTAAGTCTATATTAGTAGATATACATGGGTTTAAGGTTAATCTAAGTCGATAAATTAATTGGTAGCTCAACGTTGTATTAAAATAAAAGTTAATGATAAGATATGTATATTCTATGAAGGATAATTAGGTATTAAAATTCGTTTAACAGGCCGGTAATACTGAGAAAATTGATTGGATTTCTAAAATTATTTTACCCCTCTTCCGCAAGTACCTAATAAAATCAATGTAAGTAGCTTCTTAACACGTGCATAATTTAAAAGAGCGCATAGAATATCTTAGGTATAGTATACTTACACAATCATACTTACAAATGAGGGTTAATAATAGTACTCCAGCTGAAGCCGGCCTGTGTTTGTAGCAGTCTGCTTTCGTAGTGCGTTTAATTGCGTTCTATGTGTGTGTGTGTGTGTTTTTGAGGGTAAGTATGTGGGTGGGCGAATGTGTGTGTGTGTGTGTGTTTGAGTGTGAGTTTGTGGAGTGCGAGTATGTGGGTGGGCGTATGTGTGTGAATGTCTGAGTGTGAGTATGTGGGTGGGCGTATGTGTGTGCATGCGTGTGTTTTAGTGTGTGTGTGTGTATGTGTGTGCGTGCGTGCGTGTGTGTGTGTGTGAGTGTATTTGTGTGTGTGTGTGTGTGTGATTGAGCGTGAGTATGTGGGTGGGCGGTGCGTGCGTGCGTGTATGCGTGTGTGTGCGTGCGTTTTAGTGTTTGAAAGCGAGTATGTGGATGGGCATATGTTTGTGCGTGCGTGCGTCTGTGTGTGTGTGTTTGAGTGGGAGAATGGGGGTGGGCGTATGTGTGGGTTTGCTTATGACTTTCCGTGAGTATTTGTGTGTTTGAGGGTGAGTATGTGGGTGGGCAAAAGTGTGCGCGAGCGTGTGTGTCTCTGTGTGTGTGTGTGAATGTGTGTGAGTGTGAGTTTTGATGGTAGTATGTGCGTGCGTGCATGTGTGTGTGTGTGTCTGTGTTTGAGTGTGAGCATGTGGTTGGGCGTATGTGTGCGTGCGTGTGCATATGTGCATGAGTGTATTCATGAGTAGAACGTGTATAGCGTATGTTTTATCTATTATTTGCAGGATGAAATAAAAAAATTAAAATACCCCCGACTGCTGACGAAGAAGTTATCATAACCTTCACCTATTAAGCAGATTTTAATGAATTATACTCGTATCTAGGGATCCTAAATCACGACTCCTTTCAAATAAAAAAAACTAAACCAAAATCCATATATTCATTTAGGAGCTACGATGCCATGCAGATAAATATACATACACAAGTACTCAGATACAGAAATACACAGATACATAGATACACAGATGTACTAACATAAAGCTACACAAATACACGGACATACAAATACCCACATACACACTTTACACTTAAAAACGCCTTTTCTATGTCGGGGGTGAAAATAAAACAGTTATGTACTAGTTACTAAGTCGATATTAGTATATACCTATAACGTTAATGTTAAGTCGATAAATTAGTTAAGGGCGTAATAAAATAGTTAAATGTAATAGTTTTAAAGGGCGGTATTACTGAGATAATTGTCTGGAGTTCTAATTTTAAACAAACTTAAAAAAACACAATAATATTGTTAGTCACAAATTAATAATGTTATACGTGAACATTTTGTAAATGACAATTTCGGTTTCACTATGACCATGATTTATGTGACTGTGTCGAAATACCTGCATTAAGCCTAATGTACCGTGAGTGCCTCATAGGCAAAAATGGATAAATCCCGCGATATTAACTTCAAAAGCAGTTATAGCATAATTATTTGAGACTCAGTCTCTCATACCGTGTTCCCGATACCAAATCTCTGGCACGCAGCTCTGATTTTTCGAAATTTATGCAAATTACAAATTAATTATAACTTCCTTAACGGTGAAAGAAATCAGTGGGAAACTACATATCTGTCTCAAATTTGTGAGAATTTTTGCACTTAGCCATAGTGACGGACTATGGCCTAAACCTTTTTCATTCTGAGAAGAGACCCGTGCCCAGCAGTGGGTCAATAAAGGGTCAATGGACACACGGCTTTTTGAGCTATTCACGAACCAAATTTCAAGATAAACTCCAGATAAAACTGATCTTTGCTTCATTTTGTCTGCTTTCTATTTAAAGTTTGTTACATAATAGTCCGTCCACTTTTGCGTCTTCAATGATGTGTATGCGTATGCGGGTGTGTGTTTGTGTGTGTGTGTGTGTGTGTATGTGTGTGTGTGTGTGTTCCGTTTAAATCGATTGAAAGACAATTCTATAGCATTCATGTCAAACGACATGTCAAACGGCATTTATCTCAAACGATGGGAATTGTTTGTAATTATTAGTATTAAAAATATAATAAATAACAATTTATGTCGGTATTTGTAATTTTTGCCCATCGATTTCATTTATAATGTTTGGATTAGCCCAGAATCTATAGGTTTCAGTTCATCATTATTAATACAGTTTCAAATTTCATTATATTTTCAAGTAATGATGTACCAATAAATTCAGAAAATTATATCGATTAATATTATAGTTTTAGGATTAAGTACTGAAATAAAGTTCTGTGTAAAATTCTTCAGCATACAGGTTTTTTTTGTATCTTTACAGTAACGGTAAATGTTCCACTGGTAATTTGTAAGTAATATTTATTTTAATGTATCCTAAGATATATTTGATTGATTAATGTGAGACTTGTGTTAAGGCAAATCATGTAATTTACTTAAGTACTTGGTATATTCCTATGTTATCTAATTATTTTAATATATACCTATGTAACAATTTATAAATAGCAAAAAACTTTTTATTGTAACTTTACAATATGAAAAACAGTAATCTTTGAGTTTGTTAGTGTTGTTTATTATAACCAATCGAAAAACCATAAAACTGTTTGTATATATGTATGTTGTAAATATGTATTTATAGGGACTTGGCCCCCTTCTTCGTGACGTCCAATATTGTTCGTGAATAATAAGTTCCACAAGATGGCGTGAGTTATCGGGCGAGGAGTTAATAATTTGATGAAACACTACCACTGATAGATACTAAGCTATTATAATCGGACTCGCACAAGTAAGAAGATGACAA
>DWJS01000595.1:0-10814 GCA_018248975.1 Codatractus imalena | reverse complement strand
AAAAGGGTTCAATTTCCAGCGATTTATGACTCTCTTGATATTGCGAAAGACTGCAAGTAAACAGTTCAGTTACTATTCCAAAACTATGATTTTCATGTGTTAATAATTTTCATTTTGAAGCGCGCATAGCCCCGCGGCTTGTGTAGATCTTAACCGATCTTCAAAGTTAAGCAACGTTGGGCGCGGTCGGTAGTTGGATGGGTGACCACTAGTGGCAAAATTTCATGCGCGCTTCCGTGCTTTGGAGGGTACGTTAAGCTGTCGGTCCCGGTGTTTATCACAGCATAGCAGTCGGCAAACCTTGTCGGAGGCCTTTTGGGAGGTGTGAAAAACATCTCACACGGGTTCGCCACTAACCCTCTCCACCAATCCGCATTGGAGCAGCGTGGTGGAGAATGCTTCAGGCCTTCTCCAGTTGTGGCAAGAGACCCGTGGCCTGCAGTGGCACACAAAAAGGGTTGCAGGCAATAATTTTGATGCTTTAGTGTTCTTTAAAGTGTGGGTCGCGATCCTCTGGGGGGTCGCAATGTACATCAAACATCAAAAATATATTTTTATTCGTAAAATGTTAATTAAAGGACATTTGTAGTTCAACACAAATCGGCAAAAGCTAGATATTTATTAAGGAAAAACTTTTGAAAACGCATTTAATATTCGCAAATTGATAAAATACAACTTAGAAAAATAAGGGGGGGAAGGGGTTCGCGATATTTTTTGCTTACAAAGGGGATGGAAAGGCTGAAAAACACTGCCTTATTGCATAAAAAGTGCCGAAATCAGAGAATCAGTCAGAATCATTCTCTTTGTGTACATTTAAGTATGTGTCTTAAGTGTAAAATCTGCGTACAGTCCTCTGAAATGTCTGTAAAAACACAATATATTAGAAGGGTAATTAGTTACTTAGACTATGGTCGAAACAAGACAGGTTTTAATGATAATAGTCAGTGTGAGGATGTATTGTCTAGCATGGCGCTCTATCTATACATTTGTAATACATACATAGTCGAGCAAGTATGGATGCACTGCGGTTTAATGTCGGAGTAGTCAAGCAGGTTGCGGTGGAGCCGATGATAGTAAATCTTGACGTTTAATGACTTTGGAATTACATGCGTGTGTAATGCGGCTTTGTCCTATAAACAGGAACGCGCACAAGACTTGCTTACACCAAATGTTTAAAATGCAACAGATTTCGTGTATTCTCTCTACTTTAGTTAGTTTCATCTTAGAATAATTTCTTTGGTGGGTGAAGATCAGCGCCCGTTTAGAAATCAGTGATCAAAAATCATTTATTCGCTGTCAACATTGCTGGCATATGACATGGGAACATAAATTCACAATTAGTTATGTAATTAAATATAATTGAAATTGAAAAAAATGGGTAACAGCTCCGATGCGCGATCATGTGATATTAGAATTATTTGGCACCGAGTTATTTCCTTTTTAAGACGTTTAATGCATCTTGAGTGTGTGGCCTTCATGATGTTTAATTGATTATTCTGTGTGTATTGAATAGCTGGCAGCTGAACCAAGTAAGGTATTTGTAGGAACCAGGAAAATTGCATATCTATAAGCATAAGCAAGCATTAACATGATAGTAACGATTTTATTCATGAGTGCAATTTTCGCTTTTCAATCATTTACATAGTCATGGATACACAATGTGTTGAGTAAAACTTGTTGGCTATGCATCAGTTGTCGATGAATTTTATTTCCATTTTTTGCAATCACTAAAATCAATACAGTTGCAAATTTGATTTCAAGGTGGCCGAAGTATACAAACAGGTTATCCTGAATTGCATCCATGCATATTTTTAGCATATTTATATACAGCACTCTCTGGCCGAGATTCCCGAAAATAGAATACTGAAATAAATCCACTTTCACTATCAATCGTCGGCAACACATCCGCCTTTGTTTCGGAGCCCCGAGGTAACGTTGTGAAACACGATTCTTTACTATTCGCGCATTGCGAATTCGCTAACTCGTATATTTTGCCTAATTATTGCATCACGTCTGATATCATGTCTGTCATTGCTTTATTCACGGACCGAGGTTGTGATTTCTCAAGAAAAAAATATGGGTTTCACTTTTTTGCCCGTCTGGCTAGTGTCTGTAACAAAATCGTGTTTGCTGCCAATGACCCGCCTTGAACCACTTATATAACGACGTTAAGTGTCTCCCAGCACACCGGTGCGCCGCGCTATTGGCTTTGCAATTCTCATACGACGCCTCTCGTAAACATACGCCACAATTAATTCATTATGTTTTTGTAGCCATTTTTATTCCAAGTTTCGCTCACGCCGCTGAGCCAATACACGTGTACCCGACACTAGTTCTTAGTCCGGTTCGTTTCAAAACATAAATACGTTGGAAGCATACCTCCGAATATTTTGAGACAGGTTAAAGCTCGAAGGGTTCGAAAGTGTACGTTTATAAACGTCGAGGTTTCGCTGCAAGTTCTGTTCAAAAATTCCTAGCATCCGAAATAGGGATTTAAGATGCCTGCTAGCTAGCTTATTCCGTTTTAAAACCTCAGGATTAAAACCGCAAAATATTCAGATATTTCGAAAAACTTACATATTTTTTCACTTTACACGCGAAGCCCAAATCTCAATGCTTAAGGCGCTAATCAAAGAAATATCTCGTTCATGTTTTAAATCTATTTATTCATTTCTTTTTAAAGACTCCACACTGCTCGTTCTAAATGAAGTGTGTAGTTCCAAAGACACCTGGACTAACATCACCCACACTAGAATCATATTAGAACGGCAATGTTTACTTGTGTATAATGTATTGTCATGTATTTTAAAACCGAGTGCTTAGGCGCCACCGCGACCAAGCGCGCGTGGCCGGGAGACTCAGCCCTGGCAACTCGTATCCGTGGGCGCCAAGGCGTGACCCGAGCCTACGAGGTTGTCTCATCGGACACAGTTGTGTATCGACATGCTCTAATGATATCCGTTTCTACAATGGTTGAATTTGTATTGGGAGACGCAATATAGGTAATTCATGTATGCCGCTCGAATACGTCTCCGAATTTTTGAATTTTTACGAGATAACAATTACATATTATATGTCACTTTTCCTAAACTAAGTTATTTTTGCGTGAAGGTTCCGTCAAATTTGGTTTAATCTTTTTTCTAAACGAATCCGTGCGCTCAAACACCTATTATACATAGAAAATTATGTCCCACTTTTAAGATTATATTATATTAAGTTCATCATTCAGATGCCTGCGGGGCTACGGATTGAACCCGGATTCCAATGCGTGTTAGATAGGTATATCGACCGCGTAGTTATTTATTAACTTTGAAGATTGGTATGTAGCAGAATTAAATTTATTTGTATTATATAGACGGATTCAATTTATTTTAATTCTTATATAGACGGATAGAAAATTAGTATCAAATGTAGTAATGTAGAAATGTAGTAATATTGAATCCTTGTGTTACGAGCGTCATTTACAAATTGTCAGTTACAACTTTATTTCTTATACTGTTACCGGATCAGATCCCTACTGCAACTGAGAAGGTCTGCCGAGTCTCAGCGGACTTGTCTTTTTTTCTCGTGCAGTTGTATTTTTACTGTGTAAATAGTTTGGAAATAATATGTTAGATCTTCGGCGCATATGTTAAGAAAATGATAGCACTTAGACGCACTATTAGTGTTCTTCTCTATTTTTACGACCACGGCCTAGAACTGAATTTCTTTAAATAACTTTTTTTGGAATCTAGGTGAGTGTGATGTAGATACATCTACATGAAAAGATTCCGCGCTATCATAAAAATATATGGAGCGAAATAAATATATGAGGTTGTATGTTCACATCGCCCAGGGCTCGGCGTTTCCATAGGCTGGCGTAATTACGTCATGTATGGAATGTATGAATATTGTTTGCAGATACAATGTCGATCCTTTTTGTGCCGGAGACGGGGCGTAGTCACAACGTATTTGTTCAATATAATGGGGTAGTAGGTGGTGAAGAGTGACCGCTGCCGCCCATGGACATCTATCATCTATCTAATCAACATCAGGATTAGAGTCCTTCGTGAGGTCGACGATAGGTGCGTTGCTACCCCTGAGGACTAAGATTGTTTCTCCCTTACCACACCATATATAAATTACCACCAATTCTTATTCAAATATAAACCAGTAGAATCTATTACAACAATAAATGTTTTACATTATTACATTCTAAAAATTATTTTTTGCTTATTTGTTATATTAGCTCCGCGGCTCCGCATGCGACCTCGTGAATGGTTTGTAAAGAGTCCGTATCTGTGCGCTAATGTTTCATCAAAATCGGACCGGTTGTTTTAAAGATTAATACGTAAAAAGATTTATTTAATAGTTTTGAGTTTTAATATCAAAAATCGGTATAAATAAATCACAGACAAACGCCTTCGTGTTCTAATGCTAAAAATGTCTATATAAAAGATAGATCATTTTAAAATTACAATGTATGATGAAAAATCAATCATAGTCGATATAACAGCTCAAACAAGGTGCCTGTAGCTAAACTTTTTATTAACTAAATAAGTTTAGAAGTAGGACGTGTCACATAATAAAGCCGTTTATATCACACGAGTTTTACTACCGAATGTCACAATGACGTCATACCGACGCTAAGCTCCCAAACGGATAGACTTTCGGAGCACTATCTACTGATACAGAAGATCTATGAATGTTTCCATAAAACAGATAAAACAATGAAGGGTAAAAGGACAAGGACCTAGTAGATAAGATACAGATTAATCTCAACGCAAAAACTTAAAACCTTGCAGCGCTGTAACCGCAGTCCTCGATGAACCGCGGTCTACTCTAAATAGATTGAATGGATTATGTTTTTGCTCGTCGGATATTCACGGCTTAGCGTTAATGAAGTGAACCTTTCTCGTCGTAAAAACAAGTAATTTTTGTATGTAGTCATCGATTATGTACTATGTGTATCTTAGTATATTGTGGAACTTATAAACTAGTTTGGGCACGGGGAACCGTTCGTATAAGAATTATATTCTTCCAATAATAAGCACGGATAAATCATGGTTTTAGTATTCAAATGGAATGTATTTTTAATCATATATACCTACTTCCATTATACTTATGTATATATTTGGTTGCAATACCAGTTCTCACGGAATTGAAATTGGCCATAATTGTGTTAAAATATGAAAAGCTGAGCATCCTGGCATTTAGATAAACAAATAATGTCTACATCACGATTGAACTTAGACTCGGAATATCTTGGACGTCGCCTCAGTGGATGCAGAATGTTAGATTAAACCGGTCTTTAAATAGTCTCACAAACTTTATACTAGAAACTAGAGAATCTTAGCTCCATGAAATTATGCGTGATAATTTGTTTGACGATTTGTTTGGAATATAGATGAAGTAAATCCCTTTTTTGGCTGGAGCAAGGATCCTGGATTAAATAGACTCTGGCGCTCCCTACACTCATAGCGCCACAGTAGGATTCCATGTATCTTGGGTGCCATGGGCACACACAAACACGAATACGCAAAATCTGCTGGGCTGGGGACTGAACCCGGAAACTTATGTGACTGCTCCGTCACTAAGATATCAAATTCACATAACGAGAATGCATGAATAACATATATTTTATGCTCTCTTTTTCTCAATAATTGTATAAAAAGTGCAACAATTTTAAAATAATTAAAAAGACTACTGATAACCTGTCAGATCCTTTGAATACATTTTTGTACTTATATCAACAAATATGAGTAACCGTGGATGCATGTTGCAGGCCGGCCGCGCCGCCGGCGACAAACAGATTTCCTTTTGTGCTAAAAGTTTCAAAACGTTTGCATAAATTGTGCACTTGGTTTGTTTTCTTTACCCCTGAGTATTTTTGTGTGGGTTTTGCAATTATTTTTATAGATGGGTTAAATGTTTATGTGTAACTTTATACTAATGACAAATCTTAAAGCTATGTCACAGTTTGTGTTTTCTTGCAAAATGGGCCTATTCCTGTGAGTAACATATTGCTGCAGTGAAATACCGCGCTGAGGAAATTGTGTGGCATCGATAAAGGAAGTAAGAAAGGAAGGATGAGGCAATCGCAATATACGCTCAGCAAGGAACACATCCCGCGTTGTCAAGATCACAGTTTTGATGGCGTGTGACAGAGTGGTCTATATCGGTTCGTCACGGTCACGTAAAGGTTTCCGGGTTGGGATCCGTGTCAGTACGTATTTAACTCATTTACGTGTCAGTTCTGGTTAAATACTAAGATCAAGGGACAAAGGTGTTCGTATACCTATCTATGTTAGTCCGGAACACGATGCGGAACTTTTCCTGGAACAAGACTGGTGGTTTATATAGAATTTATTATCACATTTCTCTGTTTTACTTCAACGAACATCAGCAATTCTAAGAAATTGTTGAAATTGATAATTGATGTAGGAAGTTACCTTAATAGGACGATTGCTGGTACAGTTCGAACGTCTAGACTGAATTATGTATAGCGCTACGTTATCGGGCCACGCCGTTGCTACTACGTATAGACTGTTGAGAGACCTTGTGATTTTTTGCGGAGGCTAAATTAGTTTTTAGTTTTTCAACTGGTGCTACGAAAATTTGGCCAAGGTCGGCTATAATAGTATTTATCTTGAACGTGCCGGTTTTTGGAAACCTAATTATTTTTTCGATAGACTTCAGTTGGACACTGAATTAATACATTTATACATGTGATCTAGGATTGCTAATTTAGCATTGTTTATGTTTTTTATAACTGTAGTGTACTTACTCTACGTGTCTACTTTGGGGGTATGTCCTAGTGGCAAATATTGCGAACGTTCCCAATTTTTAGAAGTGTCATTGGTTACATTTGTGTGGCGGTTATCGAATGATACGGTAATTTTCATTTGTCATACAAAATGTTTGACCATTCGCCATCAATACAAATTTTTGTTACGCGTAAGCATGGCTCACTTCGATAATTCTATATTTATTTCATTTTAAGAACGAACGTTTCAAATGACTGTTCATGTGGTAAATTGATGTCCAAAAACGTATGGATTAGAGCGTTAAATGGAATAGAAAGTCGTCTTGACCGGGGGGCTGGCTGCACCTCCCCGAGGACACGGAGACACAATACAAAGTATTTGAGGAGCGGGTGCGGCTTGCTAATCAGTGCGCACGAACACTTGCGCATGAGTGCCGATTGCGCAAGGCTCGCATGTTCCGATGCAACCCGAGCCGCGCGCCCGCCCGTGTCCGCGGGCTCCAGGCATACATACCTTCAACATTTAAAACCGCATTTACTCGAATGACGCATGCATTGCACTGTTTTTGCTGGACCATTAAAATACTGAATACGGCTGAGAAATTCTGAATTGTTATGTCTTTGTAATGTTGATGATAATTAATGTAACTTTTGTTGATTTATCATTGTTTGAATTTAATTAGGCGAGGCCGTTTTGTATTATCATTATCAACGAGACTCTATCCACTCTTATCCTTATTTGTGTGTTCGGATTTTTACTTTTAACATAGGAATTCGATTTCGGGGTAAAGAGTAGTATGTACTTTTATGTTCCATGAAATTAGCTATAAAGTAATTTCAACTACTACGGAATGTTTAGATTTGTAAGGTTACAAATTGTTTTATTATAAATGCACATTATGCTTCATTATTAATTTACTTGATGTATGATATAACGGTGTTGGTTGTATCCTTGGGTTCAGCGTTACTCCCACCACTGTAACCCACAGTGGCTTAACAGGAAAATAGATTTTTAGTTTCGGTCAAAAGTGTATAGGCAGCCCCCCCTTATCAGTCCCACTTTAGAGAGCAAACCACATGTATAACCGTCCGAAGGTAGGGGTGATGTCGGGTTCATTGGCTGCCCTTCAAATCTGCCCACAAATATCAAGTGTGGTGGAACTAACCAATCACGATGGTAATTACACAAAGGTTGTTAGGACACTTGTGGTGGCTAATGTTTATCAAAATTGGTATTTCTTTGTATCATGAAATCGACTATACCCACAGTAATTGGGGTCAATCTATTTTTATCTTATTTAAGCTGTTTACCGCTTATGCGTTGGTTTTAATATTGCAGTGAAGGATGCATACATTAAGAATTACCTTAGAGATTCACGAAAGTACCATATGGCTGAATACACATACACAAATAGGTTTGCGACAGCATATGTGTTATCCTATAAGAGAGTTATCCTTTTAGCAATTTTTGTTTTTAAACCTTCGGTACTAAGTTATATAAAGGTATAAGACGAACGATGCCCGGTTGGCCGCTAGTACCTCATTAAGATAGTTGTAAGAAAATCGAGAACATTCACAAGACAATAGCTGAAGATGTAAATTTTTTGAAATTTTCTCATTTTATTAGAAAGCTACTTGCTGAAATGGCTCTTTTGTATGAATAGCTGTTAATTCGGATTCCGTACCCACGGGACCCTTTTGTCACACGGCTGTATCGTATGAACTGTGAGTAGAGTATGTACTATGACTGGCAGCTATAATAATGAATAATAAAAAAGAAGTAAAACTAATAATAGTGAAGTACTTTTATTAAATCACACCAGCTTAGTTGCGATTGCGGCGACGAGCGAGTACATGATGTGTGATATCGTGATACGGAACGCTTCGCATGTCCGTCCGACTCTCATTTGACCGATTATTTTCGATGCTTTTTAAAATTATGTTACACCAAGACTTACATGGTCCCAATTAAATGTTCAGCGTGTTTATTTCTTATTTATAAATTCCGCGTGTCTTCGTACACTTAATCAACGGCTGTTGCCTTGTTCGTGTTCATGGTTGACTAGATTTAGATTATAATATTTCAGTGGGAGCCTTACTGCGGTAATGGAGGCCCCTCGTAATGGAGTGCATCGTATGGGCGGGTCGCGTGCGGGCTCCAATGCGATAATTGCACGAATTAGTCTCGTGTGTCCAACTATACCTACTCGAGCTAGTATGACTGCCGACCTGTTTCCAGCGGATCGTGGATAACTTGTAAATGTACAAATTGTAATATGTAGTAAATAATCTATAGGTACCATTTTTGTCATTGCTAGCGTTACTATTATAACAAATTCATTGCAACGGTTTTTACTTCATTTAATTTTAAGTTTACTTATTAGCCATTAGACACATTTAGAAATTATTATCTTCGTTATAATTTTAGCTTACGATTAATTTATGTACGAGGTCAAGTGTGCAACACCATTGGTAGAAAGGTACAACACTATTTAAAGTTTTAATGTTATAATTTGATATCAAGAATTAAATTGTTAATAAAAATAAGTTTGTTTTATTTGTGTCTTTCTATAATCACTTTTTAAATAAATGTTTGTATGAAATGTGACAATGTTGGTTTTATTCCACAAACCTTGTAATACCACTTTATACAATTGAATCTATAAGTTTTAATCGTATCTTCTTTCGCAGAATATCATGGTCAAGGCATGGACGCGGCCGGGAATAACTTTGACTCCGGTGAGTTTGTAACTTTATAATTATTTTACATCTCTTATACATAACGAGGTTTTTAGTTGATCATTCCATTTTAATGGGTTTTTTATTTTATGTTTTTTAGTATTTTAAATGAATTTGAGAAGTTTTTCATAGTAATTCTACAAATATGTATTACTCATGATACTTTTTCATGTAGGCACCTGCATCCGACTGCAACGAAATACAAAATATGATAGTAATGTAAACGTCAAAAAAACACAGAAATTAATTATAAAAGGCAAAGTATACAATGGAATAATTTTAATATACATAGGTAATAACTGCTCATTAATTTCTTCGTTTGTGTCTAGCACTTGATGGACTTGCCCTAAAGATTTAAAGAGTTGCTTGTTTCGTTTCTCGTTATTTTGAATAAATTATTTAATTTGGCTACATTCATTTTGACTGCACTCTAACACTAAAATAGATAATTTTACTTAAGTTAAGGTTACATTGTACCGTACGTTACCACCGTACAGAGGCATTGTTCACACTTTGACATATTTCACGGTTCGCTGATCTCTGCTAAAACACGTAATCGTAAGGTATTAAATATATTGTTTTGTTTAACTTCACATTTTCATTTCTTAAAAGTTCACTGATCGTAGAACTGTTACTGTTCATTGATAATTAATTCATGAATAAAAAATAAAAAATTAAACTTTAAATCATAATTGGGTTACCGCGTAAAAAATGAAAACGAAATGGAGTATTGTAAAAGTTTGGACCAGTTAACGTGTAATAGCGATAAGCATTATTTTTAATTGCTTCAAAGTTGGTTATTCATTCAAACAGAATGCAATCACCGGATATTCGATTTTCCCCGCGGGCGGCTGAGCTGGCGCGTGTTCCTAAAAGGCCGAATTAACTTTCACGAGCGGTTCGGTCTGTCTAGGCCAGGCTTCTGATCGCTCGCAGGAAGTAGTTAATCACCCGTCCTCGCTTTATGTTCCAATTTTTAGACCTTTAAGACGGTATCATTGTTAGAAGTTTATGTTCAATCAGTGCTATCTAAGGTCCCAGTATTATAGCCACAGTTTTTAAGTTGTTTCCCTACTGTTATTCATTTTGCGATTGTCGGCGATGACGACGAACATAGTTTGCATCAAACAATCTCAAATGTACACAATTTATATTGTAATAATGAAAAATGTGCGTATTAGAAATTAATTATCACTTGCCGATACCTATACGCCTAAGAGTTCTTAGAAAAGTTCTTAAAGGTGTGTGAAGTTTACCAATTCGCACTTGGCCAGCGTGGTGGACTATGGCCTAAATCCTTCTCACTCTGAGAGGAGACCTGTGCCCAGCA
>DWJS01000594.1:0-10814 GCA_018248975.1 Codatractus imalena | reverse complement strand
TTATTATCTACATTGTATTTTATTATGTATTACACAAAAGTGTACAATAAATTATAATATTAAATAATTTAGTTCTAATACTAAATATTTCAATGTATTAATTGTAGCATACACCTTGTGCTACCGCTCTTGTTGAGCCGATTAGAGCGAAACTGAACAAATCAATCACACGTTTATAACGTGTGAATGAACACATAGACTTAGACAGCCATACACGATAACATCTAGGTGCTTAAAGAATAATGTACTATATATACATACTATACTATTTGAAGAATATAGCGAGAATCAGAGGGATACAGTAGAAAAATAATCAGATAAAATATTATGCGTTTATAACAAGATTTGACGTAATGTGGTGAGAGCGGATAAAACAAGTGATGAAGAATAACATAGAATTCTTATGAAAAATAAAAGTATAAAATTATATAAATAGGTTTGTAAGGAGTTCGGTACACGGCACGCTATTCTTATTCTTATTATGTGTAAAGTTCGTCTTAAATAGAAGTATTCAAAACTTCTTACAAATCCACAGATTTCGTGCGTTCAGAGTACAACTTTAGACTCCTACTCATCAGGAGTCGATTACATTTTATTACTGTAGATATGTTTGTTTGTAGATGCTGACCACATAACATTACGCGGACCACATGTGGTCATGCCTCGTTTGCTACTAAAAAGTAGATATTAACAAAAAACCTACAAAGCGAACGGTTTTATTGTGTAACTACATACGTAATTTATTCCGTGATTTATTTATTTCGTAATGTCTACAATAGTTGTATGATAGGTCGTTCAGTTTGACTTACCTTGAACCTAATTTGTATCAAGTATTACGTATAACATATTATTTATTTAGGTATCTAGGTCTATATAATTAAGGTCTATATATATAACTTTAACATTTTAATGCCCCTACCGCAAATAGGCACGTTGGCACAACTTTCTATTTGTAGGTTAAAACTCATATATTTTCAATCAACCGGCACAGCGTGGTAGACCAAGATCCAAGACCAAGAAATCCTTGGATTTCTAGAAGAATTTGCTGTCTGTATGTGCGGACTGATTTGCGATAAAGATACCAAAATTAGAACTCAAATCCTTGAAGGAAAGCCACGAAGAAGAGATATGGATACGGGACTATTAAATAAAACTATATTAAAGGCGAATATTTTATTGATAGTAGATTCTTTATAGAATTAATTTTGTACACAATAACATACCACCTTTTCGCAATTAAGTATTTCGCACCCCCACTAAACAGTGGGGTTGGTATTTTTGTTTTCATTGTATTATAATATTTTAAATAAATTGTATACTATTATGAAATATAATTTCCCCAACCTTATATAAAAAAATCGGAGGGTATTTAGTCCGTAGTAAAGTTAAATCCACCCGGGCAAAGAGGGTATCTTCAAGATCCAAATATCCATAATCCACCTCCCTATATGCAACGACAGTGTCAGTAACAGTAGTTGGTATGAAGAATAGAAAACGAAGGTATGAAGTCCCCTCAGTTAGGTTAGTTAAAGTAAAATAACAAAACCTTACCTCTTTATGTAGATCGATGTAAATGAGATTCCGCTTGCCAACCACGACCAAGTCATAGAGGCCTTGATCATTGCTCTCGATAAGCACCGTGAAGTTGTTCTGTCGATAGTCCTTAGTCAGTACGAAGGTCCCGGCCTCCGAGATCGTCACTACACGCTTATCGAACGTCACTAGTGTACCTTGACCCGTCATCATTGCCATACCTAGGAATTTAATAAATTTTATAAACGGGATTATCGGGCTAAGTTCGTAGCTTTAGTAGTTTACAAACATTTATTGCACATACAAATCAATATGTATGTATAATATATGTGTTTGTAAGGCGCCCATTTGTTGTCTAGACAGATAAACGATTGAAGTATTTATAATAGAAGTCATTTAAGATAACGCCCATTTTCTAATGTGGCGTCTTTCCGCAATTCGACAAGAGAGGGCGCCACATGTTCGACGCACACAGTATTTTAATTATTTAGACCTAACGATAAATATTTATATGCAACACCAGAGGAGTTGCCGTCATCGCCGGTTTTAAAGGAGATTTTTTTGGACTATTTTTAAATGCCTATGTTAATTAATTTTAAATGTTTTTAAACGCTATGATGTTGGGCTCCTACGTCATAGCATTCTGGGAATATCTCAGGTGTAAGCCCATTCGACGTATTACATGAACGAAGTTGAAATGAACGTGTAAACCGGACCATATCGGACTGCCAAGAGTCTAGTTGAAACGGATGGAACTTCTTATTTTGGCGAGAGGTGTGACGGAGGAAAGATGACGTAGGCAATATATCAATTAGCTCCTTCGACCTTAGGGTCCTTAGGTAATTCGTGACCTTAGGGTCATTGACGACCTGTCAACCTTAAGTAATTCGAGACCCTAGGGTTGCTGACGACCTGTCAACCTTAGGTAGAGGGTGACCTTAGAGTCATTATCGAGCCAATCTTAGTTGTGTTACCAAGTTACCTGCAAACGGCGGTAAGATGTTATTGATGTCCATGTATGGGCGGATCTCGTAGTAATACGACCAGATGCTCTTGTTATTGACCAGCCAAGTGTCCATGAAATCTCTGACCGCCTTATACTCGGCAATCTCGCTGAAGTCCGGAGTACGGTTGAAGGCGTGCCAAGACATTGGCAACTTCTGCTCGAGTAGGACTTCGCCCTTCCGAGGGTCGAATATAAAGTTCGTTTTCGGTGTGCGGTGCCTGGTGGTCACAGATCAGTGAATATTATGCGGAAATAATGCGTATAGCACCGTATAAGTCTGATCTACGAAGTTACAGGTCAGGAGTTGGATAGATGACCAATAGTAGCTGAACTTCTGACCGCACCTTCCGGTTACATGCCTGGTAGGTATCAAAGGTGAGTGTACCAATTTGCGCTTGATCAGCGTATGCGAGTGTTTCCCAAAGTTTTTAGGCCATTCCCCACCTTAACATTTCTAAATTTTTTATGCCCCCCATACATAATTTGTAACCTTTAAAAATTGTTTTGTTTCTTTAAGAAATATAAATGATACGTTTCATTAAGAAAGCGCTATGAAATTGTTATCAAAACATAGTAAGTCAAATTTCAAATCAAATAATGAAAAATTGAAATTCAAAATAACTTTAATATTGATTCGTGTCGAGTAAATTTTTACATTGTCCCCTTAAACTATCAAATTGCCCTCATGTGGCGTGGGTGCCACGTTAGGAAACACTGGTCTTAACTAATTTGACTCTGAGAAAAGATCTATATCCAGCAGCGGGACAGAAATAGACGATGACAATGTATCCAGCTGATGGTATGTGGCCAATGCCGCTCATGGACATGTAAGTCATCCCACAAAGGATTGGACGCATCTCTTGTAAATTGATTCTGATGCACAATACTTACAACTCCTCGTACTGCAGAGCGGTTCGGGCCATGTCTGTCACTTTGGCGTATACGATCTCCTCTATGGCGTCGAGAGCCTCGCCAATCAGGAAGTAGTCGTACCACCACTTCAAACGGACGTACGCTTCGTTGTACTGAAGCAAAAATTGAACTCGTCTGACTTCTAAATAATAATAATTTACAATATATTGGGACAACTCACACACGGAAATCTGATCCCAAATTGGGGTTCTGGCAAATGTACTATAGATGTTCATGCTCATCATATAAATATTTGCCCTGGATAGGAATGGTTTCCACAAAACCGGCTTAGCAGTTAGGACCACTAACCACCACAGAGTAAAAAGTCAGTCAATATTCAGTAATATAAACTTACTAATTTCCTAACTAGCTAAAGACGAAATATCAAAAAATATGTAATCAACCAACCTATGAAGCTATAATACTTTGCTAACAATTGCTACAGACAATTTGTGACCAATATTAGACTATTGCTTTTTTATTGGTTAGATAGTTTAGAAACCAACGACAGGTCATTTTAGCCTATGTACGGGTCTACCGTCCTAAGTCTAGTGGTGTAGATCCTAGGGGTCCAGGTGTAGGTATAGGCTTCTTAATTTTTTTAGGTGGTAAGGCTTTCTTAAAATCTACACGAATTATTTTGCGGGTACAAGACATTACTCATAATGATACTACGATCGCTAAGTGTTACTACCCACCTTTTCCTTAACATACACGACCTGGGGTGTCTCGAGGAACACCTCCCAGGCGTTACGGAACTCGGCGTACAGCTGTGTGGCCTCTTCTTTGAACGGGATGTACTTCTCCACCTTGCTCCATATCACGCCCCACAGTTTGTTCGTGTACTTCTTTATGTTCGTTATTATGTCGTTGTTCGTCATATCTTTGTATATACTGAAATAATATATTAAGCTTTGTACATTCACGCCTCATGCTAGAAAATCCTGTATCGTGGGTGCTATGGACACGTAAAGACGTAACACAAACATACAGGCTCAAAACAGAAATCTAAATTCCTAATTTAGATGTACTAGACTGGGAATTAAACAAAGACCCCTTGTGATATAGTACGTTGCTATGGTAGTGAGTATCTATCGTATAAGTAAATATATTACGTAGCTATAGTATAGTACGTAGCAATAATCTATATAATATAAATTTTGGGCCTTTAGAACATATCCAAAATTCAATCAAAATAATATCTGTCTCATAGAAACAGTGTAGCTTTTACATCAATAACAATTCACAGGTTAACTACGGGCCATTATCTCTTTCAGATTTGGCAACACAAGTCCTTGGGCGGCAGTGACTACTTCGAATCAGGTAGACTGATCAATTTTCTATTACAACAAGTTTCATCACCAACCATTTCTGTCCCACTGCTGGGCACAGTCTCCTCTTAAAGTGAGAAGGTTGTATTGGTGCGGATTTGTAGATTTCACACACCTTTGAGAAGTTTTTTTAGAATTCAGGCGTATAGGTTTCCTCACGATGTTTTCCTTCACCGGCAAGCAAGTGATAATTAATTTCTAATATGCATATGATTTCGAACAATCAGAGATGCGTGCCTGGGGTTTGAACCCCGCACCCTCCATTAAAGAGGCTGAATTCTTAACCACTAGGCTATCATTGCTATAAAGTACAAAAAGTTTACTATTGCAAAAAAAGGCACATTCTCACCGATCCATTTCGTGTCCGAACGTCGACACGTAGTTAAAGTACGGTGTATCAGTCAACTCGTGTGTCCTCTCGTGGAAGAAATCCATGATGTTCCGCCAAATGGTCACCACGAATGCTTCAGTGTAGTGCAACATCTTGAAGAAGAGCGGCTCAATCGACTTCAGTATGTCCTGCCAATATTTAGATAGTCTCGTGGTAGCATTCACCCACGTTTCCTCCCAATACTCGAGGAACTTCATATGCAGGTCTCTGACGAAAGTGTCGTATTGTAGGATCATCGCTTCCAGCTTCTCCGAGACCAATTCCATGAAATCGGCTTCCAGCGCTTTGTTCATTGAATCGAGGAAGTTTGCGTACGCCATCTTTATCGTCTCCACAACGTACGTGAGACTTTGCTTGATAGACTGACTTGTTGTCCCCATCATCCCCCACATATCGTTCACGAAACCTGGTAAGCTCTCCAAATGGTTACGAATCGCCATTTCGTCGAGAACATAGTACGTGAATTCAACGATATCTTTGACATAAAAGTCATTTTCCTCGTACGATGTGTTCAAGTATCTTTGGAATTCATCTAAATCGTCTTTGATGACGTGAAGATCGTTCAAATCGTCCAAGAAATCCCTGACTCGTGGTTTGGCGTCGATCCAGATGACTCTTAAAGCCTGATGAGCTTCCATCGGAGCTTCTTTAAGTATCACCAAAGTTTCATTGACTTGAGCGTACAGAAGTTTCAGTGTACTAACTACTTGGCTTTTGATTTCACCAAAGATCTCCGGTCTCCAGACAACAGAGCTAGTCAATAACCGGGAATGGTTCAGGCGGATGTAGGAAGCGAGGTCCACCGTAGTGATTTCGTCGTAGTTTCGCCATGCATCGAGTCTAGCGGATCTCGTGTCCACAATTTTGCCTATCATGTGGTATGATACATCTGCAAAAAAAATGTATTAAGTTACTCGAACAAAATAATATTATTTCTTCATTTAGTCTTCGTTTTAATGTTCCACTAGTTTAGTTTCTTGTCAATATTAATATTAATATTTTTTAAAAAATTCACATTTTACTAAGATGTAGGGAATTAATTCATATCAGAGCTCGGTTTAGTTGCTGTTATATTTTTGTATTTTTTCATCCCCAACAGCATTTGATACTGACAGCTGTTTGTTAAGCTGTCATGACGTCACTCAGTTTAATTAGTGTTTCTTGTCACGTGACATGAGTGCGATTTTATTATTTTTTAAATATAACATTAAAAAAATGTGTTGGTTACAATTCCTATCACGGAAAGTACAGTTTTGTGGCAAAATTATACTTTTATTTAAATACAGTCAACATTCCTATCCAAGAACATCTATTCAGTTGTTTGAAGATCATCAAATCTTTAATCTCCTAATCTTTATAATATAAATATAGATATCACAAAAAACATTTAATTACAATTATTTCTTAACAACATTTATAACAAAGCCATTTACAAAAAAGCCATGGATGAATCCTATCCTATATCCTATCTATATATATATATCCTATCATATTAAAGATTTTTTAATGTTTGTAGCAGGTATCTTTTACATAATCAGTTTAAGAAATTTTGGTTTAATCTTGCATTACCCTTACGCTGGTAGTACGAATGTACGTAAGGAGTAGATTCAATTAGAAGCTTATATTATTTACAGGCTGGTAGGGCACTATGTACGATACGTTTCATCACGGGCTCATACTGTTTAGGATAGTGTGGGTACTTTACGCTGTCACTCAAAGTCAAAGGTAAAATATATTACTCAAAGTATATTACGGAATTCTTTTTGAAACGTCAAAAATCTACCACTTCGCAAGCTGTTACGTTATGGAGAAGAAGCGGCGAAAGAAACACACATTTTTTTTATATAATATAAAAATTACAAAACAAAAATAATATTGCTTGTGGAGCTGGAGCTGCCTCAGACACTTTTCCATCATCCGTATAATCATTAACGTTTTTACAAAGCGTTTGTCTAAGGATCTGTTTTTCTTAATATGTAACGTAACAAAACGTAACGATACGTGAATAATGGATAAATTTACTAGCAAGTGATGTTCGACTAATTAACTGTAATAAAACTTCATTTTCTGGATGTAACACTCAACGGACAATACGTGACCACTATAACGTAACGATACGTAACGTAAAGGAACGTAACGAAGCGCAACGAAACGAAACGTAATTAAAATAAACCGAGTGTTGTTTCAGCAACTCACCGTCAGTGCTGTTGTAGTGCGCCACGAGCGCCCGCCGCAGCATGGACAGCTCGGCGCAGGCGCTGTCGTTCCCGCCCGGCTTCAGCACGCCGCCCCACACGCGGTAGCGCGGGTACGATAACTCCCACGAACCGTTCACTTTGTAGTAGTACGTCTCGTTCACCCGCTGCGAAGTTAACGCATTGGGATTGGTATATGTTTTACACGTTTGCTGCAGGTTATTGGGAAATCGATATTTATGTAGCCGATAGGAAATCGACATTAAATAACTTTGGTTTTAAGACGTCAATCCCGGCCGGTGATATCTGCGTGAAACTTTAAACCAGTGTTTCCCGACCTTTTTAGGCTATGCCCCACCTTAACATTTCAAATTTTTTTATGCCCTCCATATATTATTTTTAACCTTTAAAAATTGTTTTGTTCCCTTAAGAAATATAAATGATAAGTTTTAGGAAGAAATCACTATGAAATTGTTATCCAAACATTGTGAAACTGAAATTCAAAATAACTTTAATATGGATTCGGGTCGCGTCATTTTTTAACTTGCCCTCCAGTGGGCGTGGGCAAGCTGGGAAACACTGCTTTAAACAGAAGCAATTAGGCGGTGGTTCCGACACAGTCAGACCACTCAGGATTGACAAACTGCTTGGCGAAGCGGTTACAATATCGGTTTAAATACGTAAAAGGTTCTGGCTCAATACCCGGTCAGCCAAACATATAAATGATGGATTTAGATTTATGTTCTAGGACTAGGTGTTTGTGAATTTGTTTTAGTGTGCATCCATGGCAACCACGAGAGGGAATCATAGTGCGGTTTATAGTTGAATAGAGCGTCTTTTCAAAGAGTCCTTCTACTTTTAAAATCATGAATCAACATTGCACATTTTAAATTGGCCGATCTCTATTCCCGTTTACTATTTCTATAAACAAAAAAAACCACATACCTCCCAATTAACAATATTCTTGTTCAAATCAAGCAAAAGCTTGTTGCTTCTCAACTTCTCGTAGAACAATGTCTTCTGGAAGCGGTAGTAATTGTTCAGATAGTACCATCGGCTGTGTATATTGATATCTGACGTCATATCGAGGAACAAATTCGTGGATGGGTGTGTACACTTCAGTGCGAACTTGTAATCTCTGATCGGCCCCACGGAGTTGTCAGTCAAAATGGTGTTCAGTTTGAGATACTCGTTTTCGTAGTCAGAATACTGGAGTTCCATCGACAAGTTGGACATCACTGCCGGTGTCGTCACGTATAGTCCTTTGAGTGTTACGTCCTGTAAATGAAGTTTTATTACTCTACTACTACTATTACTACTACTAGTACTACTACTAGTGCTACTACTAGTACTACTGATAGTACTACTACTAGTACTACTACTATTAGCTTATCAGTATGTTTTATCGCTTGCTGGTTAATTTACTCATTAACTTGACAGACTTTTATACACTATCTTTGATGTAAGTTGGGTCATGCAATTTATTGCTAACTGGTCAAACATGACAAAAAGTACAAGTATTTTGGGATGTATTATTGCATACAGTGTTGGTCAAGTAACTTGTGGATAGGCTAGCAATTTGTTACGAAGTAATGAAATATGTCAGAAGTACTTTGAACTTACAATTTATACAAAAACCTTACAATGCAATCAAGGGAAATATTTAAATTTAATCCATTAATTATGTATATTGCTTTTTATATGTGTTTTCCAATTTTTTTTACGGAGAATTAGTCATAACTACTACTACAACTACATAACTAGTAGTGTAACTAAAAAAGTAACCAATTTCTACTAAATGTATGCCATTATGTCCCTATTACCACTTTCATAACAGCCGATGCACATACGCGTCAACGCACATATACGTCAACGCATATACGCGTCAACGCACCTACGCCTCAACGCACATAGTATAAGTTTTATAGCTCGAGTCGAATATCACTCGATAGTAATTTTACTCATTATTTTTTTACAGTATTTGTTATGTAGTTCGACGCGTAGACGCATATACGCGCACCTTCCTGAACGAGGGATGCGAGAGCGCGACGAGCAGCGTGTGCGCGCCGCCGTCCGCCGGCCCCGCCCAGCGCGCGCGCAGCTCCGCCGTCTTGTTCTCGTGGCGCACGTCCCACAGCAGCCGCGCGCGCCCGTCCAGCAGGCTGTCCTGCAGCCGGTACTGCGCCAGCACGCGGAACGTGCGCAGCGGGTACCACACGTCTAGCACGATCTGTTGGGACTCCGTGTCGGCCTGCGGACGGGACATATATCATATTTAACATAGTAACGATCTCATTGAATTAGTAACAGATGGAGATTGGGTTTAGTATAGAAAAAACTAGACCAAAGTCATGACAAAAACCTTGAAATTTGGTCTCATAGAAGAAAAATGAAAAGTTTATATTGTCTTCACCGATATAATTAGAAATATACAGTTTCGACAGGAGCGACAAATGGATCTATCTAGGTTTCATTTTCAGGCATTGAAAAACTGTTACAATATCATTAAGGTACATTTCGCCACCGTCCACAAGGTTATTACACAGGTGGGAAATCCCCGGTTCGAGCCCAAATGTTTCCAGTCGATTTTTTTTTGGAATACCGAGTAAAGCTCGGTCTATTATACATAAAACGTTATAAGGAGTCTTAATTAAATAATGTTATAACCATTAAAACATTATTTCTAACATTATATATATCCAAATATTGAATCGAATGTACTGCTCTAAATTATTACAAGTCAATAAATTCATATAAAACATACTATTTTATTGAATAAAAAAGTTGTTATAAAATAAACAATGAAACGATAAAAATATTTGATCTGAAATAACTCCACTTCCATTTCTTGTTGTTTACCCCATTTATAGGGAGAGATCTATCTCCTACAGTGGGAGTAAGATACAAAACATTTAAAAACTATAACCCGACTACTAATGAAATATATCCCTAATAAATGGAAAAAATGAAGAATATATTGGACCATAATAACGTTGATAAGAGTCCACCTCCACCAATCCACATTGGAGCAGCGTGGTGGAGTATGCTCCAAGCCTTACCCAGTTGACGGGAACCGTGGCCAGCAGTGGCTTCATAAAAGTTACATGAAAAGTTTAGGCACTTAGGATCATACGAGCATACAAACATTGAGCATACAAGCAAGCAACATTGTCCTCCTTCCATCGAATTCTCTGTAGATTTAGAGTCTATTTTCGAGACTCTAGGGTCCGAGTACACACATTGCTTGATTATGGGTGATTTCAACACAGATATGTTACAATGTAGCCCTCGTGCTTCAAAACTTCGCTCCATAATAGAGTCGGTTAATTTCTCTCTTCTTGAGTTATCGCCTACTCACCATAATATTCTGACCAATGACTCGTGGATTGATCTCATTATTACTGCTTCTCCAGAATACGTTGAAACTTATGGTCAACTTCCTGCCC
>DWJS01000593.1:0-10815 GCA_018248975.1 Codatractus imalena | reverse complement strand
TACTTGTATAAAGTTGGTATGTTTATTGCATTAAAGTTATACAGGCAAAGAGTAACTACAATGAAACCAAATGCATATATAAGGCAATCTGAACTATAATATAGAAATAAGGCTAAAGCTTTGCGTGTTTTAATTAATTAACAAGGAAATACTTGTTATTACTTATTTGAAATCTTACTAGTTAATTAGACATGTCAAAGGCAGTTTTAATTAACGGGAGCAAAAGGAAGCGGAGAATCAGCGCAGGAATATTGCAACGGACGCGAATGTACAGTAAATCACAACATATGTAGTACGAAATTGTATATATGAACTCAATTCTTACCTACACAGGGGTTATATTACATAATATGTACACTATTAGCCTTAAAAACAACCAACTACAATCGCAACACCTAATTTTTTTGCTAAGTAAAACAATTATTTTATGTTATTAAAAGGGGCTGTACTAATTTTCATATTCTCACGGAACCATCTTTGAAGTTTATTTTGTCTTATAAAATCAATCAACATAATCGTTCTACAATTATCGAAATATTAGTAGATTCCTCCTTTTTAAATTCCGTTAAAGCGGCTTGCCTACATCCCTTTCCCCCACAATTGGAGAAGGCCTGACAGGGCCTGGAGTTTGCTCCATGAACGCGAACGGTTTGAACTAAAGTATTTGCTGTGAGATCCAACAAGAACCAGGTGCTCTGAATTTCTGTGCAGCCTGATGTCGAGTTGTTCGGTCCGGTACGGTTCAGTCCGGTCTGGTCCGGTCCGACGTGGAAAATAATGTGACACGTGTACAACCGATAAAAGCTCTCTTACATTACTATTTGCGTTGTAATTAAAACGGTATCAGGGACTATGCATTTAGTTTAGTTTTTGTCGTTTCATGGAAAAACACTTATTCATGATCACGAACGGTCGTGACCGTTCTTCATGTAACTGGATTATAGGCTTAGGGAATAGACTGAGCGCTTTAAATTATGCAAGAAATGAATGATTGATTCAGTGATCCATTAGGCCGAACTTAGGGCCTGAATTTTTATAAGACTGTGGCTTAACTAAAAAAAAGGGTAATGTTTTAACAGTCTATGTACATCATATGTGTCTGTATGTACATATGTTACACTGTAGCCCGCAAACTACGGTTTTCAAGAATGAGCTTTCAATTGATTCGTTATTATAATCCGGGTAATAAAAATACCATTTTTATATAATCTCGCTTTACGGGTTGAAGTTAGAGATTGCGACTCTCTTATTACAATAGAAAATAAAGAATCCAAGGAGTTTCATTTCTTATAATAAGAGTTGTTTTTACGTAATTGGGTTAGAGTTTTTAAACTATTATGTTGTCACTTAAACCATTTGTGGTACGTCCCACAAGTGGTTCCACTCAATACGTATGGATGTAATGTGGCTAATTTTATATCACTCATATCTGTTATCATTGTCCAAAGGTTCTTTGTTTAAAATATACTAGTAGCAGTGATAGCCTAACGGTTCAGAATACGGCTTCTCTAACGGAGGGTCCACAGTTTAAGTACCAGGCACTCACCTCGGTTTTTTTGTGCGTAGTAGAAATAAATTGTCACTCGCTTAAAGGAAGGAACATAGCGAAGAAACCTACACGGCTGAGAGTTCTAAAAGAAGAATAAAGTTCTGAAAAGTATGTGAAGTCTAACAATCCGTACTTGGCCAGTGGTGGATTATGGCCGAAATCCTTTTCACACTGATAGGACACCTGTGCCGCGTATGTAAAAATAAAATAAGCAAATACCACACGTTGGTTACCGTCATCTATAAACATTTACAAGAGTATACATTTTAGATAGTAACTAGAGCCAATCGAAATTTATAGCCAACGCCAAATAAACGACTTCAACCAACACGAATAGATGAACAATATTTCTAAAGAATTTATTTAAAACTTTACTTCAATAAAAATGAAAACAAGCGGCTGTATTAAAAGACAAGCGTAAAGTGTTTCCTTTGTACTAAGCTAAAGGTTTCTGTTCAATTAATTGAGTCCCAAGGAAACGACGGTGGAGACTATACTCGTACTCTTCTTCTAGTAGTAACTTGTTCTTCTATATAAGGTACTTGTTCGATCACGGACCAAGGGCGGGTAGGTAGAAGTATGTTTACTGAACGTTCACGACTTGCATAGTGGAGCGGTCAACATATCGAGATATCGTTATATCACCAAAAGACGCCGAAAAATAATTTGTTTGTAGCAGCAAATAAATAAAAATACCGCCGAATATTATAATATTTTTTTTTTTCAAACCTTCACAAGGTATCGCGACATCTTGGGAGAGATATCGGGTTATGTGGTATTCTTACCGCACTAAAACGTCCCCTCGGTTGGCTACCTCTACGCTATGTGGAGAACACCGGGATCTCCATACGGAATGCACCGGTGTCCTCCTAGCATGGCGCCCGTTAGGGCTCTACCCGGGCGGAACAAAGTGTTCCACCCGAACCAAAAAAATAAAAATTACGACGTACACGGCCACATGTAACATCGTCCTTCCTGGGTTGCTGACTGGATGGTTCGAGCTCCCACTCTCACCGTCCGCAACCCAGAAGGTCCCCATCCAGTCGCCTCTTACGACAGGCTGGGGATTCATCGTAGCTCGTATTCTGGTCCCGAGCTACAGGGACAGTATACAATGCAACCTTGATATATCGATATAATACGATATATAATAAATACACGAAAGTATTTGTGTGTAGTATAGTACTTTCATTAATAAATATACTCTTGGTACTACCGCAGAATGTACTATTCATCCCTAGTTCTAATGACGTTACAACTATCATGCACCTAATTGTTTTGGTCGAGTAGTACATCACAACACACCGTATCTCACGTCACCACCGCGTCTTAACATTACAGTACGTTTGGTTAAATCTTAACTTGATTTCACGTCAACTTATATCACGATCTACACATCTTATTACGTCAAACCTTGTAACTTCACGTTTCAATATATAAAAACATCCAAACACATTAAATAGCGATACTTCATCAAATTACCTAACATCACTTCACGTTACGTCACGTCACGTTATATCATATTACAATACATCGCATTACACCTCATCACGTCACTACACGCCATAACCAATTACATTATCAAACCTTGATATTTTAAAGTAACTTAGGCATGTAGTCAATCAAATTATATTTTCAGACATTAGAAATGATGGCGCTAGGGTACGGCGGGTACAGTTTGGACACAAAAGGATCGTTGCTAACGTGCGGCTGCTTGCTGTTCCTGCAAGGGCTTAGCGGAATGTGCTACGGGTTCCTTCTCTCGGTGCTCTGCTCAAGTTTCACAGTTTCCTTCTTCATTGCCACTGGCAGCTTCTATCCGATGATATTGCTTTGTGGTAAGTCAAATACTATATGGCAAGTCAAATATTATGATGAAGAAAACATCGTAAGAAAACCGAAATAAGTTTTTAAAGGCGTGTGAACTCCACTTATATTGGCTTGTACAACAAAATAACACAACACCCGAGTCTCTTCTCATAACTGGAAAAGGCCTGCAGCATATTCTATCACACTGCACCAATGCGGATTTGTGGAAGGATGTAAAGGTCAGTGGCCAAACCGCGTCAGATGTTTTCTAAATGCTCACACAGTCTCAGATGAGGTCTAACGATTGCTATCGAATAATAACATCCGCGACAGATGACTAAACGTGCCCTCTAAAGCACGGAAGCTCGCATGAAATTATGCTACTAGCGGTTACCCATCCAACTACAAACTCCGCCCAACGTTACATAACATTATAGATCAATTGAGATCTACAAAAGCCACAGGGCTATGGAGCCCTACATAGTACCCTACCATCATATATAAGTATATGTCATGTTAACTTACGTTTGCAGGTATCCTCTGGCCACTAGAAGGAATGTCAAAAGGTCTCCGAGCGATAGCTCTAACTCTTCCCTTCACAGTTCCGTCCAGATCCCTTCGTGACATCATGCAGAAGGGGTCGTCCATAGCGGATCCAGACGTCTATATCGGCTTCCTTATCACTATAGCGTGGATCGTAGTCACTTTAGGACTATGTTTTTTAAGACTTAAGTATAGAAAATCGTAGTCATTAATAAATAATGTTTTCTAATGAGAGAATACTAAATATATTTGTAGCTTTTGGTGGTTATTCATTTGGTGATAAATTTGTATGATAAATTTATATATATGTTTGGTTTATTGGTAACGATTAACGATAAACTGAAGTTATATTTGTGGGCAATATTTTGAAGTTCTACTTATAAACACGCATTATAAGTGTGTAAAAGTGGAACTAATTATCACCGAAAAACTGTCGGAATTGACACTTTTACGAAGAAAGTGGCGCCTATCACTTTCACAAAGCCATGTTCAAATGTATAAGAGCGGCACTCTTAACAAAATTATACAAAAACATCATAAAAAACTTTATGCAAGTTCCATCGTATTTATGGTATAACTGTTTTGTATCATAAATTGGTTTTGTTTACTGAGGGACAGCTGTTACGTCATATCACTGTTTTTAACATATTGTAAAATACGTTATTAACAAAATATAGGTGTAGCTGACTGTGGGAATTAGATGGCGTATTGTAAATGTCTCTTGTTTGTATTACGACAATCTTTATGAATTTTACGCCTGTTTAGAATATGGTTAGAATTTGGCATAAAATGATGGTTATTTGTGGTGATTGATTTAAATCGCTTTATATTTTGAGCTGATACGGTGGCGTCTAACGCTCAAATCCAAGCATTTTGTGTAGGTTATAATTAAGTGAGCTTTAAGCTCTGTCGGGTAGCTGTATATAGCTTGTTAGTTAAACTAGTTTATAATGTTTAATTGGTATCACAATAGCCTTTTTTACATTTATAGTCTGGCGATATTATTTCTTGTGAATTTTAGACTATATTTGAAAAATATGTTTTATAATTTGTTGTAAAAACAATTGGTTTAAAGATTAGACATTATCTATTATTATGTTCTTGAAAATTGTATTACAATAATAACTAATTAAAAATTAAGTCTTTTTTGCAAATAACGCACGAATGTGTAAATTAATATTTTTGTATTAAACTCAAATCGAATATTGCCGTATAAGATTCTTGTGATACGTTATGTGATTTGTGGGTATTTATAAATAATATAACTTTTCGTATACAACAAAACTCTTTTATTTGTCTTGAACATTATTATCCTTGCCTTACGTTATTCAAAATCCTAAGTGGGGAAGAAGGTATGGCCTGCCCCGGGCCTTTGGTCCTGGGAGGCCTCTAAATCTTTTTTGACATTAAATAAGGTTAAGAGGCAGCAGATTGAAGCGCAGCGTACATGCCGGCTTAGTTAATAAATAGTTTTAATTTGTATATTTTTTCCGCCCAACAACTAACCTTCGCCCAACGGCTGTTAATAGCCTCAAAATCACGCTACGCAACTAATTTTATATCAGGTTGCTGGGACCCTCAAATTTATTCAGCGGCCCTAGAGGTTAGATTATAATTATCTGATTTGGACAGCCCATTCTCGAGCCTCGTGAAGGATGGCTGCTATAGCCAAATGGAAAAAAACCTGTAATAATTTCATTATGTTAATCTGTCAAAACAGTACTCGTATTTTTTTTACTTTAGAAGAGATTTGCAAGGTTGCCAGTTCTAAAGTGAAAAAAAATATTACACGAATTTACGAGTATATTTTTTCGCACCATATAGTAATTAAAAATTATTTTAAACTGTATGTAATATGCTGTCACTTTCTGAGGAACTTTCATCAGCCGTAATTTTAGAACCAGCGTATCGAGGTTACAGATGCCACGGCGCGAAGTTGGCTATGTCAGAACAGTATTAAACTCTAGACATAATTATGGCCGAAACTGCGTTAAGCGGGCGGGCACGCTGTTTCATACTAAAGTGCTACGTCGCGGACCGGCGCGGGCGGCCGTCGCCACGAGCCGCGCCCCGCCTGCGTGCGACGGAACTACTCATTAAACGGGCTTACTGGCTACCGTTTTTTTTTACTAGTCGCCGTTTTTCCACGTAATAATATGTTAAGTTTTCCATCGACACGACAGACTATACATGCACAGAGTTACAATTGAACTAGCGACACTGCGTAAATAACTCGGTCTCCGCAACGGGAACCGTCGCGTTCACACGGAGTCCAACTACGTGTCCAGGCGCGTAGACACGCAACGGTTGCCCGTCGCGGACGCCCGCTTAACGCAGTTTCGGCCCTTAGACACTTAACTACGGAAGTTATACGTCAGCGTCCATAAAATATAATCATAAACGTCAGGTAAATAAAACAACGTGTTCAGATATAAAAATTTATATTATAGGAAATATTTTGGATTCAACAACAACTCTATCCGTGGGTCGCGCGCGCGGCCGCCCGGCATGGCACTTCGGATGCGATGGAAACGAATAGCAACTAACATTATTGACCGATCAATTGCCAATCTCCAATCACCAATCTACACGAGATCCATCGCGAGAGGATCGAAATCAAAACGTAACGCAGGCTTAATTTCAAAATGGAATACATCAAGGCCTCCGCGAGGCCTCGCGCGCTCGCCCGGAGCACTTTGATTCGTTGTCAACAACCGCCCACACGAGGTACAATCCGTCTCATACAAATTTATCCTTACACACCGCACATTGCGACTTATCACATTGAAGCAAACACCTCTGTTGATCCCTCGATGCAGGAAAGAAAAAAAAACTGTTTATTTCTTTTTTTTTGTTTCACTTTCTGCGCTTTCACAGCTTTTGCCTAACTATAAACTAGACTTAAATTATTATTTCACGCTTCGCTCGTCTCGCTCGCACACCGCACACAAGCACGCAACTATACACGCCGTCTTTTATACTACAGAGCTTCATTTTTACACTGATATTATTATTATTGGGGGACAAAGTCAATTCCGATTATTATTTATTGCTTCCGAAGCAATCGTAAACTTAGCTGCGAAGGCATTCACGATAATTATCACACATAAATATCACTAATGTATTCCTATCAGCCGACGTTCGAGTAGCGCGTTACAACTTAAAACTACCGCGCTAGGAATTGACCGGGCCCCTTACAAAATTAAAGTACTGATAACTAACTTAACACATCCTATACAAATTGATCAACATCAAAACTTACTCGGGATTAAGGTTCGTCTAACGAGCAGCGCCACCTGTCGGAAAATGCGGCCAGCGTCCGACAGACGGCGCCCTCGCTAACACTACATCACTTATACAAACTCAACAAAACGCTTTACAAATAAGAGAAAAAAAAAACATTTTCAAATATCGCTCGTGAAACATAATTTTACCAAATCAAGCTTTACACAAAGTACAAATATATATGTATGTATGTATATATAACTGTACAATACGAGAGTTGTGACAAAATATTCTATTCTATATTTATATTATATTGTTCAGGCCTCCATTCGTTCGCTTTATTTACATTTTTTATTCAATTGTTTTCAAGCTTCCTTAGTATTACGTACACTATTTTTAACAGAAAGAGAATTGAATTTAAAAAAAAACAGATCGGATCTCTCTTCGGTTGCTACTAAGTGCCCAATGAATCCCAAACTTATTAAATTTCTCGTCAGATATCTTGAGAACTGGGCTGTAGTATTATTTATCCACTGTTTTCATTTACCCTGTACCTTATAGGGAGTTACACTGGGCAAGTGGAAGTTAAATTTACATATATTATTAAACTTGCAAAAGCATCAACTTTTTCTCCAAAAATCTTATCTCTTCAGACAGACAATGAATAAAATACTCCTACCCCATTCTCAAGATTCATCGGGGAATCAATATTATTGTTGATTTATATATTACATAATATTCATACACAATTGTGAATTTCATACAATCCATATTAACAGAATCGAGGACACCGATTTATCATAACATTTTAAGCTTACATCTATCCTCCTCAAACGAATAAGTTATATCGTTTTTTTAATAATAATATCGTTTTTTTAACGATCAAAAAATGTAACACCATTTGGCAGTTATTACATATGGATTTAAGATATGTTTTTAATTTAAACTTTTTAAGTCACAGCCATAAAAAATACAGGCTTTCCATTGCGTTTTACCAGAGGATAGACATATTACAACAACTATCGGACGATTTGTGTGTAGAAATTCAAACACAACCCTAGAACAATACCTACCAAGAATCCGATATAAAAACGATCACAAACATCTTAAAAAATACATTTTAAAATAAATAGAAAAAAAGAACGTGTAACAAAATACCCAACATGGACACAAAAAATGTAATGACAATAATTGTTCATATACACAGTCAACTAGAACGACCATACATTCTGAAATAAGTTGTAATACCCGTAGAATTGACAAAACCCCAGTACATAGCTCACTCAACGTTGTTCAATGACTAATACAAAATTAAAAGTGATTATGGAAATAAATCTACAATTGTTGCGCGCAAGAAAATGCGACAAATCGATTAACATGGATAATTTAATTTATTTAAGGCACTTTAAGCTTTATTTTACGCAACAATATACGTATTTGTAATATTTACGAGTTGTCTTTTAATTTAAACTCAATCTGAGTTCGATTTGCGCTATCCATCCCATTCTATTATCTGTAATCGTCCAATCAACTGTAGAAGTAACCACGACGACACGAACGACAAACAAGAAACTGTGTTTTTATGTATTTACATTATTTACATTACATTTTCTGAGGTACACTGTAAGGCACTGGCACAAACTAACAACCGGCGCTAACGTTCATTAATTACGTATACAATATAGGAAATATGTTCACATTTGTGTTTTGCATCGGTCTGTTACAACTAGCCAAATATTGCAAATATTAGCAGCTATTCATTTAGGTGATGATACAAAAAATTTCGAGATATTGTCTTATAGAAAGTAAACAATTGGAAACAAGCATATAAATGTAACCGATATAAGATTACAATGAAATATTGTTATATAGAAAACAAGTTTAAAACAGAACGTTATACCGTAGTAGAAATATTTCTGAAAGCTTGCATAACGAACATTGAAAATCAGTTTCAACTTTAAAAATTAACTCGATACAGTTAACTAACAGATTTAAAAAAAAAATATCGATATAAAAATAAAACACTGGTTTCAAATACAAATCACAATCAACATTTAAAAAAAAAAAAAGATAGACAAAACTAAAATGTGAACCAACATTTCGCCTACACGGTGGAATTCATAATAATATACATAATATATATATTTAACAATTATAAAGTGTTTCATAAAATCCCTTAATTAATTAATTAATTATTACATAAACATGCCGCGGCGTTAGGATGACCGATATATGGCTGGTTACCCTCGGAGCGATTGGAACACCTAACATATCTACTAATATTATAGCTGATGAATTTGTCTATGAAAATGGCAGTCAAATTTGAAAAAAAAAATCAATAGGACGTTAATTGAAAAAGAATTTTAGATTAAAATTAATAAAATTCGGTAATATAAAACCTTAAGCTTGATCCGAGCTCAATGAAAATGCTTTCTGGGATTTATTACGTAGGAAAAACGAGGAAAGTGCTATTTATGCGGATAAAAAATGACAGCATAAATAGTCTAATTATACGAGTACTGAAACAAACACATTGCATAAATATATGCATTAGGTATTCAATTCATTGCGTTATTACACACAATGACTGATTTTTCGAGATTGTATCACCATATACCTCTATATGTATGTTCCATCTGTAATTATATGATATTGGTTACTGTTGGACTGATCGTAGCAAGGAAAGATAGAAAGTAGATATAGATAAATAAATAAAAATTTAAACCGATAGTAAACATCGAAAGAAAAGTTTTAAAAACTAAAATTATTTAGTATTAAGTTAATTAGTTCAATAAGGAACTAAGAAAAACAAATTTGAAGCGTTTTACCAAACTTAGGCTTTAGGGGTGTGGTGAAATTGGATAATGAACGTATTAAATTTCATAATTTAATTTTTTTTATTTAATCTGTGCGCAAAATTAAGCTGGTAACCAACCACACCGAGGGCAACACGTTTAAAAAAATGTAATACCGATATTTTCTTAGTTGGCAACATTGACGAATGAAATGTACGGAACTTTATTAAAGCTATGCTCGTAGTATATAACAGAGCTATTAGATGTAAACTCAAAAAATACCTTTTTTAATATCGCGACGTACAATAGAATATAAAAAATGTACAGAAACCGCATCTTCTTAATAGGAATTTCGAAACCCGTCTCATATTCGTTTCAACACATGTATCTATAAAAAATTGATATTCTGAACAAATTTTAATATCATTATAAATAGCTTACAGTTAGACTTTGTATCCTTGTTATATCGACGAGGAATAAGCTAGACACGAGTATATTAGAGGCGCAATTAATTAGTAAATTCGTAGGCGCCATCTATGCATTATCTACATCATATTGGTTTTGACCAATTGGACATGTCATTTAGAATTTCGTTTGTACTATTGATTATCGGAACAACACTATGAACGAAATGATACATATAGTTGTACCACAAACCATGCTAATAACGCATGCTTCTAAGCTATAAAACATATTAAAAAAGCAGACATCGTCACGGGCGGAGTATAGTTCACCAACGAACTGTCAGTACCGTACATTCCATTCGACAAACACTACAATTATTTTCGTTATAATTCGATACACCTAACTAATCTCATTTTGACGACGTCAAGCGACGTCCGTAAATGGTAAGATTTTTTTTTTTTATTTCATCCCCATCATTAAACAATAAAT
>DWJS01000592.1:0-10828 GCA_018248975.1 Codatractus imalena | reverse complement strand
CTATTATCAGGTAAAGGATAGTAGAGTTTAAGTTTATGATTAATATCCTCAAATGAGATCATTTCATTCTTATTTATATAATATTCATATAATTTACATAACTACGCGTAACTTCATTCAATAACTATTCACTTATGTTTAATAATGTCGATTATCCCTGGCACCACATTCACTGTACTATTAAGTTCATAATAGTTATGGCGAATCATGACCGGTCTATACAATATTTTTAAGTAGGTTCCCATCGACTTATCAAAAATTATTAATGCTACGAACGAGGCTTAAATCTAGACATATAAAAATCGCAGTCTGGGCAATATATTGCCGGAGAGTTAACAGTCTTTTTACGACACAAATTACATGGCAACTTTTGACTCGCCGATAGAACACTCGATTGACTATCGCCACTAGAATAGTTACTGTTCATCTGAGGTGGCACTGGGGACTCCGTTCCGCCTTTTGTGCCTGGTTCGAACGATACAGACTTTTTCTGTTGAATATGTTTAGGCGGTGGTAAATGTTGATATGGGTTATATGCATTTGGAGCATATTGATATTGGCCTACTTGTTCGTTGTTCGTCACAGTCTCAGGGTTTATATTTTGACTGTACATGGGTCGCTGCTGTTGCTGCGAATTAGCATAATGCCTCACATCTGATACTCGATTTTGATTATTATTTTCTACATAATAATTTCCAGCAATTTTTTGATAATTGTTGTTACTGTAGTTGTCAACGGACATGTCGCCATGCGGCGGTGGAACTCTCTGATACGGTGAATGTGCACTATATTGATTTCCATTGTTGGCTTGGGGATATCGACTAGAATAATCGGAGTTAGCATAGCTTGTCGGTGGGTTATGGTAGCTCTGGTAAGCCAACGAATTGGTGGGCACACTTTGGTAAGGCGAAGAGTTATTATTTGATGAAGTTTGATTGTATTGACGATTTGTACTATAATTATTTGTAGTTATTGTAGGAGTCGCTGAGTGTTGAGGAAGTCTATGATAGTAAGCGTTATTAGGAGCCTGATTTATTTGGTGAAGTTGACTCGGTGGATGAGGATATGTATTAGGTACAGGCCTTTGCAGATTGGTAATATGTTTTGACATGTAAGGAGTATTATGAGCAGTAGGAGTTAATCGATTAGCCGGGGTTTGGCTGAAGTTCGGGGGGCTTGCATTATTTTGATTAGAGTAGGCGTTCGGTGGTTGATTGTATGGAATAGGATTTGTTGCATTTTGTGGTGTATTAGCAGGAAGCGCTTGATATATCTGATTCGTACTATTTTGAGTAATTTGAACCGGTGTACTAGCTCCGTGTGCTGTACCTTTTTGGGGGTTGTATTGTTGCTGCGATCGTGTCTGTGCAACTGGATACGTTGGATATGAGTTCTGTACTCTGAAGTATTCGGCGTGATTAGCATCGTTCGGTACATATGATGTCTGAGATAAAGATGATATTGTAGAACGTGAAGATTGACTGTCAAAAGAATCCTGCCTTTGAAGTGAAGGTTTTTCAGATTGTAAAGGCACTGTGGTCATCTCAGGTTTATTCATAGCCGACTTAAGAACACGCTCTAAAATTGGATTTGGAATGTAACTATCGTCTTCCTGGTCTTCCGCAGTTGCGACCAATATTACCTGATCGCAAAAAGACACGGATTTCTTTTTCGTTTTTGTACGATCACCATATTGTACACTATTATTGTTTAATTTTTGATCGCTGTATTCGTCTTCTATTTGTTTAGTATCAATGGAGGAAGATGATGCACGTCGATTGTACATGCCCGCATTTGATTGATTCGAACAATTTATTACGTCTCTATTAGCGCTTATTCCTACATATCCAACGTGAGATCGTTCATTATCAACAGGTGCATTATTTTGTGCACTATTTTCAAATTTAGATGCAATATTTCTGACATTATTGTTATTTTCGAAGACTTTTTGAATATGATTTTCATTTGAACTTGATAATTGGCCCTCTAGGGAACCAGATCTTTTTAATTTTAAAACTGCTTGTTTAGCTTGCAACTCTCTTAGCCAAGTATCACCAGAAGTGTTAATAGTTTCCAAAGCATTTAATTTTGCCTCTTCATTTCTTAAAATTTGATTTCTCTTTTCTTGCAACTGTGCTAAAAGAGATCCTTTCGTAACTTCTATGTGTTCTTGCTCAGCCCCTTGAATTGTATTGAAGTGTTGTATTTTATTTAATTCTTCTTGCAATGGCGTTAAATCTATAGGTGGAGGAGGAGGTGGGAATTCTTCACTTGGCTGTCTTGAGTGGTTTACAGAGTTCATTGGGCTTGGATAAGGAGGCAAATCAAAGATTTGTGGTGATCTTCTAACTGGTAAGGCACAGTCAACTACATCTACTCCATTATCAAATGCGTTTGTAAGATTCTGAATATTGTTCTGCGATGGCTGAATATGAGGCATTGGGTCTCTTTTGACTGGACTTTGTTCGTGGTGAATCATCGCTTTTGTTACAACGGTATGGAAATTTTGAGACGGTGAATCATCTAATCTGTCGTAATGGTTAACCGAATCTCCATCATATGATGGCAAAAATGGTAACGATTGAGGCTCGTCACCATACTGCTCAGAAAATCCACCGTCTTCTTCGTTATCCTGCACATAACCGTATTCATTACGCGTTGCAGGTAAAGGTTGCTGTGGTCGCTTTTGTATACCTTGCTCGACTGCTTCTGTTTCTAACTTAGGCCCGCTAAGCTGAGAAGTCGTTCGAAGCGGTGGTGGTGGAGGCACTTTTGCTGCAGTCAACATTTTTCCAGCACTCCCATGAAAGCTTTTTCTCATCAACTTACTTCTCTCCAAATTTGGATTCGTTCCACTAGGTACCGAGTATTCTAAATGGCCTTCAGATAAGTAACCGCTTAAATTTGTCTTATCTTCATTCTTTCTTCGACCAACTTCAGCATCGTCAATAGACGATACACGTTTATCTTTGTTTTTATTATCAGTGTTTGCATCCGCTCCTTCGGTTAAATCTGGCATAGATCTATTTTTTCGACGTATTAATCCGCCCATCAATAATTTTCTCCGAATTTTGTGTTGTTTCTTGTTTGCTTTTTTATCTTCAACTGGTTCTTCTTTTTTCTCCGTAGTTACTGACACTTCTTTTCGAGCTCGCACACGATCTTCACTTCTTGAACGTTTTTCTCTGACTTTTTCTTCTTCTCGAGATTTATGTCGAGGAGGACGTTCACGTGGTAAATTATCAATATCGTCTTCAATTGATTTAGGAGATTTTTTAGAAGATCCTTTTTTCTTGGGCAGTGTTGCATAAATTTCTATTGTGGTATTCTCAAGTCCACCTTTTGTATTTCTCACAGGAACAGTTTGAGGTATTTCAGCTATTCTATTCCCAGCCATACGTCTTTGTAGGCTACGAGCCCGCATTACACAAGTATTATGCTTCATCCTTGCAAATGTCATTGTATGAGGGTTATTGTATGGAGCATCCATTGCAGCACGAGCTTTTGACGCAGCAGCATCGCATAATACAAGTGCCGTTTCATAATCAGCAGCATCTTCTGCATGACGAGATTTTTCAAGTAGCCGGTCAGCTTCCAAGCATAGAGCTTCACAGTCCCCCCGGGTAGTTAACTCTGGAATCTGGGCTAATTGCAAATTATGTCGGAGACCTTGTTGCAGAGGTAAACTATCTGTCGAGGATAATGAATAAGAATCATACCCCGCGTCACATGAACCACCGCTAGATAATTCGCCTTTGCGGGTTGGGCTACCTGGGACACTTCCTGGGCCTCTACCACGAGAATACATATAAGGACTTTCTACTGTAGAAGATGATGCAGATGATGCGCTATTTCGGTCTCCACTCCAATTTCCTGAATCTCTTCGTGCTCTCGGCCGTTCTTGAGTGTCAGATGCGGAACTCGTACTGAGACTGCGAGCTAGCTGAGCTCGACGACTAGCTTGTACTTCTAACATGTTCTCTACAGCTTTCCTACTAACGTAGTCATTCTCATTATCGGGTCCTGGTGTGACAGCTCGTCTCGCAAACCCTGCAGTAGGGCGTTCAGGCGCAGGAGTTACTGCACGTCTGGGCTCAGGTGCAGGAAATGGCACAACATCTTTAGGAGCATGGCGCGTGTCACAGGGCGTCCCGTCGATTGCCGCATAAAGTAGCAATAACGGTTGAAATCGTCCTCTCCTGCATTTTTCAACAACATGAGACCATTCGGGTCCTATTTCTTTAACATCTGCGTCATCGAAATATATCCATAAACGTAATTTACTATGGAAAAAGAAAGTGGAGTAATGTTTGCCATAATATGTTACGAGGCCAACGAGACGATGAGTAGCTCGCGCTGCCCAGGCGCGGTCTACGCATGCGTGGAAAGCATCCGTGGGGCGCAGTTCAGTTCCGAGAGCTGCATATACAGCCGCTACGTGTTCTGCAGGAGGTCGCTCAGAGTCCCAAACCATCCCGATGGAGACCACTTCTGGGCGATTCATAAGTGTTCGGCAGATCTGTATTTTGGCACCGCACGCATTCTAAAAAAATAAAAAATATACATGTTAGTATGGTACAGTTAAGCTGTTGTCAACTTTGGTATCTGTATATATTATTTCTGAACATATTAAATGTAATTGAATGCAGTATATTCGTATAGTATGTATATAATGATTACCGGGCAATCCCTGATGTCACCCATTCCTCCTGCTTTCCGCAGCAGCAAACCGAAACTATCACCATGTTCACCCAGAGCTGCCTGAGCAGTTAAGGCCGTTGCAGAAACATAATGCACCATCTGAAAATACAAAAGACACTTATGATACTTATTGAAACTAGTCGTAGAATATTCGTATTTACCATTGTGTTACAATTTACATAAAACAAAAGGTTGGTAAGTATATACCTGAGTAAAAGGCAATGGTTCAGACGTTGCTTGACAAGCGCCACACACAGACTGTTCAACGAGCATCATGGCGAATTTTCGATGGGGCACGCAATGCGGGGCTCTGCATGCATCGTCGTCACGCTTGTCTCCGGTACCAGCAGCTACATGAGCATGGACCCTTAGCAGAAGGTGCTCGAAGCATTCGCTGGCATCCGCCATGCAGCCCAGCTGAAAGCGAGCGCCGTTGCCGCCAAGGGCTCGGCGGAGACCGTCGGCTGCTGGTGCACGTTCGGCAGACCATTGCAATTGGGCGAACAATTCCTGGAAAAAGAAAATATATGTGTTTAACTGAAATAAATAAGTAAAGTGAATAAGAATAACTTGGACCTCGCGTACCTTTATATAGTACTTTTAACAACTTTTATCGAGAAAAATCAACTAAGCAAACAAGTACCTTCGTACTATTACTTTCATTCACTAACATCGACTTTTAAAATAAAGTGCAAGTAGTTAGTCCATACAAGTAGATCGTAAACGGATCCTTTCTCTTTACTATAGAACTATTGCTATACTATAGTAAGTAAGACTATAGTAAGCGAGAATTAGGACAGCGATTTTGTTTCGCAGATGTCTTGAAGATTGTTTCGCGGAAAGGCTCTCGAGGAAAAATGTAAAGTCCAACCGGTCATCAACGAAAACCGCAATATAAATCGACTTAATCAGAGTATTGGGCACGCGATAACAAGTTTTACTCGCTCGAGCGTAAGTTTGAATATCATTTTAAGTAACGGAACGGCTTGGGTTGTTGGAACAAAACCAGTATAGCACGAGTATGATAGGTCACGAGCACGCCGTGACCCACGCGGTGAGCGACGTAAAAATATAGTACGTATGTACCTACTTGTTTCGTAATACGATAAAGCAATACGATGTGACCAACATCAGATTATACGCGAAGGTAAAAAAATAGATGAAAGAGTTTTATTGAAAATACATTAAATAAGGTCAACAAGTCTGAAACTATATAATTGACGGGATGTGTTTAGAAATTTTAGTGAATGTGATTGCCATTACGCTTGCTCGTGCGATAAATATATTTTTTGTAACTCTTTTAATACAGGCTTAGTATTCTCTACGCTTTTTTTGATAACACTTTCAATTGAGGTCTATTATATGTATTCTCCACGTTCTTTTTTGGATACCTGGATGGGTGGCTGTTATCTAAAAACAATTTAATATTCAGACTCGCGGACCTAAACGTTTATTTTTAAGAGAAGCGATTAATCCACATGGGTACATGCACAATAATAACTACCAAAACTAAAATTACAAATACCAAGATATATGACAATGCTAAATATAAGTTTATTTTATTATGAAAACGACTATAATTGAAGAAGCTGTTATAGCGATTCTCAAAATGTGCCTAAGTCTACCAATCCGCATTTGACTAGTATGGTAGACTAAGCCATTCGGGCTCTAAGAGGAGACCAAAGCATAGCAATGGAAAGTTGCAAGTATTAAAAAATCAATGAGCAATCTATGTAAGCGAGCGGTGCGCGTTATCCGGTGCATCGACGGACGCACCTTGTGTGTCTTCCGTTACACGCATAGATGTTATACGCCATGCAACGGTCGCGGAGGACAAGGGAAGACAAATTCAAAAACAGCCAAGTGCGACTCGGACTCACACACGAAGGCTGCCATATAATCGTAATTAAGATAAAAATACGTTTGTAACGGCAGTCACAACATAAAATAGAAATGCCGTCTGAAATCGTAAAAAAAAAAAATGATATTACATTTCATGTAGTAACTGGCACATTGCCGGCAAGCTCACGTTATCACATAGGAAAATTAAAACAACGGAACTAATGCATCACACGTTAGATGACAGTAGTGGCACAAGCGAACCGGGGTGATGTGAGAACTCGCGACTATCGACGGCCATTGTTGCGTGAGAATGGTGCGGTGAACGCTCCCAGCGCCACCGGCTGCTACTCGTGATTTCTGATTGCCTAGTACCTACCTGTTCTTATATCAATTTGCTATTATACAATTTTCTCCCGTTTCCACATAAACTCAGTTACTCTAGCTTACTTGGTTTCCACAGTGTTCAATAAAACTTGGATTTTGAAAGGTTTTTTTTTTATAAGATATCTACCTCCAAACTTTTTGTATTATACGTTCATAAGTTTTATTAAAGCTTACGGCTTATACGTCGTACGTGCTTAGAACTTAAATGGAAATTTACCAACCGATACTGTATCCATTGTCTAATTTCTATAGGAAACAATAGTTTATTCAAGACGCGAGTTGTAGCAGCGGGCGGGCTGCGATTGGCCATACATACTACTGTCTTGTTTTAAATATTCTGGACAAATTGCCTTTAAAGCGTCCACACAATAGGCTTTTAGAAGGACAGTAACAAGCAATACATCACAATTTATTTTTCAAACCCTTAACAATAATATGCCTGGAAATATAATCGTGCCTTTTTACACAATAAATCTTTAACGAAATGAATAACTTTTAACTTCCTACTCCGTAAATGGACAAATGCCAAATACTCCATTATTTGACTTATATTAATTTATGGGCTTCAGTTCGCTTTTATTCTATATATAAATGAAATAAATAAGCTTTAATTACATTTAACAATTAACAAGGCGATGTTTATTGATTGTATCACGAATTGCATCGAGCTCATCGCTTAATGCCAATAAAGCACGTAGACAATTAGTAAGCAGCATACTTGCTTTGTTTTACATAATGTTTTACATAATGAACAAAGCTTCCTTTTAAATAAAGATTAGGCAGCTTCAGCGACTGATTAACAATGTAAGAAATTGATTCCCGAATTTGATATACAGTCAGTAAGGATACGTCGCAAATATTCCAGAATTATTATTTTATTGCTTGTATAATGTTGATAACAAAAACATTGAAGTGTTCTTTGGGTATTTAATGCAATTCATCGTCCATTGGATTAGTCGGAAATTAACGCTTAAGCTAAATCACATCTGAACTGCTTTGAAACAGCAACATTTATGTTCGAAAGGAGCTTATCAAACGTCTTTACATAAAATCACAATATACATAAACTTACTCTGAAGAGTGATAGAGTAGTTTGGCCCAACAAATTTTCAGGAGACTCTCGACGAGCAGCTGAAGGAGGGCGGGAGCGCGGGAGGGTGTTGTGTCGGACGCCGGCCAATGAGCCCACCAGCATCATATCCTTAGGAGGTAGCAGCTCCCGGTCCCTGAGACCTTCAATCTTCTGCTTCTGTATCGCCGTCCCAGTTTTATTGGCTCCATCGCTCGCCTCCTTACGTTTGTACCGAAACTTTATCATTTCACCGGCTAGTCCGCATAGCTCGCACTGATTACACGATTAGCTCAGCGAATTAAACGAATTCGCTTCGAATCCTCATTTTGATTCCACATACATGCCGGTCGTGATCGAAGACAATGGCTGCGCGCTAAATATACATATCACAATCAGTGTCCGCGAACAACTTCGTATATGGCAATAAGTAAACTAACCACGTACAATTGAGAAACTTTTCATTAGAATTCCACTCGGCCGTCCAAGTAAGCTACGCTCAACTATGTTCGGCCAATTCGCGTTTTATTAGATAAGCGTCTATTTTGTGCCATGTGTGCACAAAAAAAAACTAAAACTTTCGGCGGGAAGACACCAGTTGCGAAGTGAGCGATCAGGTAAACTTCGACGCGACGGGCAGGTGTTTCAATAATTAAAATTATTTAACAACTGCCGCGTTACGTCACTGTCTAGGGTAAAACGCTACGGATCCACTGACACGACTATCACCGCTAATAAAGTTTTAAAAATTACGTAAGTTAATAGAGCTTTCGCGCTGTACGCTCATCACAGAGCAGGCTTTCAAGTAGACTGACTTAAGACTGAAGGCAACGTGCGGGGGCGGGAAAGCCGAGCGCCTCTACCTTCCAGGTAGGTACTGTTTTTTGTATTCTATTGTTAACGTAACTCACGTGGGTTCAGTGAGTTCAGTTCCATCTCTTTCTAGCTAGAGGGCCCAGATATAAAAGCCTCTCTTTTTACCTCGGCGACACGATGCTTTGTTTATATTTCTATAGTGATAAGTTAAACTTAAAATCCACGGGCTTGGTGGATTTGTAGTTTAACATACAAAAGGGACAATGGAACACGTGCATGAAACGTGTTGCACGGTAGTGTAAATTTTTGAAAAATGGTTCAATACTTTTAGCAATCCAACATTGGCTTACTTATAGCTTTAAAAGTTTTTATAAAGCTCTATACTGGCGATTTTGTATATGAGCTTCATTTATACTCATTATGTTCGCGTCATAATTATAGCAGATAGTAATTTCAATAAAAATATTATAAAAATATTTGTTTCCCTTACAATATAGTTTTAATTTTTTACACTATTATAGAACAGTTGCAAATAGAACAAGTCATATTTTCGTTGACGTACATACCGACTCTACATTGTAACCAGAACCATTTCAATAGAAACAGTTTATCCCAATGACTCATAAGAGGAATGTAAAGGGATGCATAAACAAATTACTCTCGCACGTCAAACTCGACGTGGGCCCAAAATAAAATAACACCCCATAAAAATGTGGAGTCCCTCTTGTCATTACGTATTTATCATACACACACTTTCTATATGAGTCATGGTAAGTATGTCAAACTCGTAAAATATGTGGTCAGCTTCCTCACACACTTACTCACAATTTTGATAGGGTTTAGAAACAAATATTGGTACATTGATTCTTGTATAGGTGTTCAATGCTAATCGGTTCTATTCTATTGATCCATCTTTAGATCACTTGTAATTCGAGTACATATATAAAAGTCTATAATAATAGACGAACAAACGATTGATTTATTAGTTGGATTGATTGAAGCTGTAAAAGTTCTCATTACTTATTTTTAAAAATTCGAGAGAAACAAATGGGCATACGTTTCGATTACTGCCAAATATTTATTGGCTATCAACAGCTTAAAAGGGCAAAAGTGACGCTTAAAAAATTAAAACAGAATTATAGATAAGATAAATAAAGATTATTTATGAATAAATAAACAAGTATATCCATGGAAAACGATTGTATATGCCAAAGTTCTGGCAACGCTAAAGTTTACGAAACTTATATTTCAATGTTAAATATACTAACACGATTTTAACATAATGAGCTCATAAGTTAATACATAACGTTTCTCAGAACTATGTAACTATCGTGACTAATAAAACATACCACTTAAGGAAGGCAGAAAAAACAGCGCCCACAACTTTTAAACTTTTATTCGGCATGCCCTGTTTAGGTAGTCTCATTTGTTGCTTATTTGCAACAACACAATTAGATGTGATTTTAATGACGTGGAATTTTATTAGTGCAGTAAATTACCATTATGCCCTTTAAATTAATTTAATGTTCTGATTAGTATTCAATTTATTACCAAATCATTAATTCACAGTTGACTGTTGTGAGAATTTTAATATTGTAGTTTATCATTATCAGAAAATGTTGGAGACCACTGACTTAGGTTTATCGATTTTCACAGCAAGACAAAGTAACGAAATATCAACTGCTTTGCTCTAGTGCTGTTTGTTATAAGTACAAATGAAACTACACATTTGAATCTAAACCAGCCCTGATTAAAACTCAAGTCTTCTTAACGCAGTGTATCTTGTATTAATAATGCGATTCAACTATTTATTCAAGCAAGCAGTGTCCATATCCGTGAGACATTTCTCACACTGCGATCCAGTTACAGTCTCAGTACTCCATGTATAACGGAGTGTGAGAAACTCTAATCGGTTACAAAATTGAAAATAACTTTCCATCCAATTAAGATACTTTAATGAACTTTCTTCACAATTGGGCTTATTCTCTTTATCGGAACATTGTAATTATACTGTTT
>DWJS01000591.1:0-10829 GCA_018248975.1 Codatractus imalena | reverse complement strand
ACATTTCAATGTCACGCATAAATAATGCAAAACCGAGAACCCATATGTGTGTACTTTCACAAACAATAAACACACATCAAGATACGAAGCTTTAGAGAAGACAATCAATCAATACATATCTTAACAGGTCTGTTAAAGAAGTGGGCACATCGTTATTTAATAGAGTAATATATTCCTAGAGATTCCATTTACACTTGACGCGCCTTACAAGCATGTGTAAATGTTCATACCTCTTGTTTGAAATAAACACATGTCTATATTCATATCTCTGGGATACCCTGTGCTCTTAATACTTGGATCAAAATCATATCTACACCAGATCAAATTTAATATATATATTTATTGTGTAGTTTATCTGTAATTTATTCATTTGTTTTGATGTAAATTTTTATGTGTTTCAATTTTAATTAAGGTTGTTTATAATGAGTCCGAGAACTTAATTTCAATTCAGCATTAACTTGTAAAGTAAAAATTTTTTTGCAATGTACACTCATGTTGTTACGGAGGCTAAACAACGGCATCTCTATATTACCCATATTGCTCTGTACACAATTACAAAACTGTTTTGCAATCAGTCGAAGAATGTTAAGGTGTAACTTTGAGATCGTCGGTCCAGACATGTCCTGATTGCGACTGGTTTTCATTCTCACCGTACTGCGTGGGAGCACCACCAGCGAAGTCTGATGCAACAAACTCAATATTAAGTAAAGTTATTGGCTTATTGATGGTAGAAACCTGATATAAATCTACTTGTAACATTTGTTATCATAGAATCAAACGAAAATGTCGTGATGTCCTTGTGAAGAAGAATGGTCGTACCACAAGAAGTTAGTTACGGATTACATGAATTTATTTTTGTGTATATATTATATATTATTATAAGTATTTCTTAGAATACTGGCGGATACTCAACAGAGAAGATCTGGCAAGAAACACAGCGGGTTTTTTTTGTTTGATTGTCAATAATTTCACATTTTTATATGATGCCATTTCATAAATAGTTACAAAAAGTAGTATGGTCCAAAATCTTGCCTGAGTTTTTTTTTAATAACGTTGTTGGGCCCGTAGTCTTAATGAAAGGACAACAATGAGAATCGCAACTGATCCGTCGCAAGCCAAAAAACTTATAAAGTATCCTCCTGAGAAATGTACGCAATACTACGTACGAATCAGCAACAAATTAACCGTGAAGGCTGTGGTAGTGTACATTTAGTAGCGATTTCATAGTTAAGTTAAAACAACGGACTTTTGACACGCTTCGTGTACCTAAGTGATGTAAGTAATATTTGTTTCGGCAATAGCATAAAATTATTTGTTTATTTGAAACCTTGGAAGCTATTACTCATTTAATAAATAAATATGTGGCCATGTATTTTTATGTATGAATAGACATAAAGAAAATGTATGATTAATGTATAAAATATTTATGTGAATTAATTTTATTTTTAAACAAATTGGTTTAATTTTTCATTTATTATTTTTATCACTTAGCAGAGTCTAAATATTTCTTCTTCCACGTGCATCTAAATGCACACAAGATTCCTATATATTTTAGTTCAGTAAAACGACCCTATGTCATAGCTATAATTCGATGGATAAACCGATAAAAATAACTTTTTTTTTCATTTGGTAATCATACAAATAAGTAAATGAGAAAGTGACTGTTATTTTGAAACAACAGACATACCTAAATCAATCATATTTGTTTTATTGAAGATGATTCATATGACGATGGTTCACTATATTTGGTCTAAAGGTACTCTTACTAGAGTCCAATTAAATTCAAAAGGATAACTATTACATCGTATAAAATAAGGCATTTTGTTAGACATATGTACACATAGGTTCAGATTTAATTCGTATGCAAATTAAAAATTGGTGACAGATGGTATTTTACCCTCTCGATTGCTACTTGCTTCCCATACACTTGATTCGCTTAGATGCAGAAATAATGTAAAGTCTAAAACGCCAAAGAACAAGTAAACTTTAATCCGTTGAAATTTATCTCAGTCTGTTAAATTGCACTCAGTACGCTATGTTTAAAATTTGACAATAAATCCTAAACTACACTTTCATTATGTATGCTAGCCAAACGATTGTAAGTGCCCAATCTGTTTTCGAAATCTTGCCAAACTCGTCGATATCTGATTCCGGTTACATAAATAATTCATGACTCTTCGATCGCACAATAGGGTTTGTGGAATCAATATTTATGGACTTCATTATGAAAAAAATGGCGAACCAAACGGGGCACTAGGAAATCGGGCTTTTCAACTCGGACCAAATTAGGTGGTCCGTGAATATATTTTGGAAACGTTTATCCCACATAAAACTGGACGATCTTTTGCTCACTCGCTCTTGTTTTCAAGGTTACTATGCAAAATTTCACCTGTAAGCAATATACAATTTTCAAAAAAATCATTTTATTCTATAAGATGTTATTTATGACATGTTAAAAATATGAACATTTCAATAAATTAATTCAAAGTATTTCCTAAATAAAAACTTATAATGTTAACTATTCGTATCAACCTTATAAAAAAGTGTCAGCCTGTAATTAAATAGGACTGGCCTTATTTCCTCCCCATCTTCTGTATTGTTCAATCAATTACATGTAACATCAACGTCACGACTCTATTGTTAGGTCAACCCCGTTCACAATGTACTTTATGTACTGTAGTTTATGTAAATAAATAGTATAAAATTCTCAATAAAAACTCCTAAAACGTTGCATCTGTATCTGCACATATCGTTCAAAATAACCAAATGCTGTTATTACAGCAACCCGTTGCTAGGGGAAACCTATGTTTAATACCAATATTAGACATAGGTTTCTCCTTGCAACGGCCCTTATAAATCCAGACTTATAAGAGCTAATGAAAGGATAAAATTGCCGAAATGCGAGCCGGACTCGCATATGAAGGGCTCCGTACTTTCATTATAAAGATCGAGCAAATATGCCGAATAAAAATAGCGGCAGTCATGGAATGTACAAACACCCCCAAATATTGAGACTAAATACATATAACGACATCAGCTCATGTGGAAACTCGCATTTCACCATGGCATCTAGGCCTTGTGACAGACAGAGAAACAGAAAGACAGACAGACAGGAGAGCCTTCGCAATAAGGTCCCGTTGGATACGGAACCCTAAAAAAGCTGTACACAGCTTAAACTTAAAACAATACATTTATACTTTTTGCTTCAGTCCGTTGTCTGTTTCGTTCAATCGATCAGTTACTCGTAACATCAACATCACGACTCTATTGTCCGGATCATTCCACCTGTTTACGACCACACAGGTTAATGACAAATAGCTCACGTTGGTACGCCATTATTGTTTAACAACTAGATCGTTTGATGATTAAACCCCATTAAAATAACATTGTGCTGATCCACGTTTACCTTTATATAATCATATGTATTTGTGTATACCGATATAGATAGAATTGTCGATATCGCTAAGGTACATTTATCATTAATTAATATCTTATGTTGTTGGTTTCTTTCGTCACTGTACAATTGTCATGTTCTGGATTTTTTAGTACAAATTGCAACTAGAATGCAATAGTTTAAAGATAAAACTCTTCGTGGTCCGACTCTAGAGGCACGAATAATCTATTTCTGCTTTATTACATAGTGTGTGTGTTTAAATATAGTTGGAATTGTATTTCCAAATTAACACAGTCGAGTGGAAATACATCACGTCACCGCACTGTATTCCAAGTTATTGTTAATTTGCTTGATTTGTAATGGTTATACCGCCGTCAATCAGGTACAGTGTACAGCGAGGTGCACCACGAGCAGGTGGTTTGGGGTAAAAGTTGTTGGGTTGTTATGTTCTTATTTACCCTTATACCCTATGGTGTTAAGCATTACCTGGATAGGTGAGTTAAAAGTATGATACAACATTTGCACTTATACAAGTTATCCCAACATAGTCTTTAGGGTTTAGCGTCAGAGGCTGATTTCAGGTAGGACTTAAACTATTGATTTAACATGCCAACAACATAAAACTGGAGATCTAGGATTTTAATGCATAAGAATCCTACATACCCCGATATCTCTCCCAAGGTGTGTGGTATCAAAATAAAAAAAACTTCTATAAATACCTACATATTTCACATCGTTGCATCATGGTGTAAACAAATTCTATTACGTCCACTATCATTAAAGATTAACGTTCGATAAATATCAATGGCATTATCGTCACGGCGTACATTTGCAAGTCATAATATCTTTCAATTATTGAGGCTTACATTGGGATGGCAACAAACTTCCCGCCATTTTGAGCGGAGCCCTCAATGGGTACCAACGAGATTTTATTACTAAGATTCTGTTGTCCGTGTGTCCATTTGTCCATCTGTTCGTCTGTCATAGGGCTATAGCTTATTAGTCGTAATAGGTAGACACTTCAAACTTTCAGTCTTTTAAAATAAAATAAAAGTATCCTATAAGTAACCACGCCATCTATTGTGTCCTTGCGGCGATGTATCGTACTAGTCATACAAACGAAAGTAATAATGACAGTTAGTGCTTTTTTGTTCATTTCGTTTAAATTTGACGAGCAGTTTTTGAGTTATCCTTAATTATTTGTTTCCCTTTAAAGCAAGTGATAATTCATTTTAATATCCACATAAGTTCCACCAATGAAAGGCAGGAAACCTTCTTGAGAAATTGCCGTATGTGAAATATGTATTATAATGTGAAGGCGTTAAAGAAAAACTTCAGCAGTATTTAACAATGTGGTATTAAGGCAAGGCAAGGCAAAAGGTTAACAGAACTGCCGCATACAAACCTTCGCTATATAAGACGCTTAATTTTAAACTTTTCATGTAAAGAGCGTCTGGGACAAAAGATGAAAACATTACCAAACACTATTCAGTCGGTTTCCGTATTATTCCAAAACAAGACTGCTTCAATAAATTCCGTTTAGCTCAGTATCCAGTGTAATTCTGAGAAGACTGACGCAATTTTGTGACAAACTATTCAGTGTAATCCGCGAGAAATTCTCCATACATCTGACTTGGACTTTGTACTATACAGTTATATTTAAATACGTAAGGTTTTCGGTGCTTTCCGCGGGTACCCAAATGGTTTTATCGGTTACGGTATCCGTTACCATATTACGTATAGTTTTATCGAATGTCGTAGGAACCCTAAGTATTTTAGTAACTACCACGCTAAAGACGATAAAAACAGACATCAATCGCAACACCTACATGTTTTGCCATTTTTTGTGTTTGAAAAACTGTACAGAACCGATTTAAATTTTTCTTATTGAACAATCCTTGAAGAATACTCTGTTATACAAAAATAATTATCAAGGTCAACAACTGACGAAAATATCGGTGATCATACATAAAAACATACGGACGAACATAGAACCTTCTCTTTTCTAACCGAATTAAAAAAAGGAAGAGGTTCTCTGTTCGACTGTTTTTTTTTCAATGTGTGTTACCTCAGTACTTTTTAATGGGTAAACCGATTTTGATGATTCATTTAATTGAAATCTGGCGTTTTCCCATCGAAACAGGGTTTTTTGCCCATTGTTTGATCCTATTTAAATTTGACCAAGGTCTTTTTTTAAGTAGAGTGAGTAGATGAGTAATTTTCGAGTTGTTCCTAACAATGCGTAAATAGGAAGTCAATACTTCGACTAAAATAGTCCATTTTAATTTATAAGCATTGGACATTGGGTACTAGAGATATAGCAGGGAACTCGTTAAATTTGTATAGAAAATGTAGTGTTTAAAATTTTGTTACATTAATGGCAATACAAGACGATGTACCTATATAGGTAGGTGTTGCCATTGAATTGGTGGTTTTTTTTCGTGTTTAGAAGTAGTAATTATTTGAAGTCGGCTAAAAGTACCTACGTGACAATCAGGGATATTGCCTCTAGTTTTTCGTAAAAGTCTCCAAAAAATCAGTACAACTTTTTCTAAATTTAGCCCTCATACATCTATCTACACGACGAGACAACAACAAATGACCGAACATTTTTTATTGTTTTTTGCACATCCTTGACAGATAATTAAATTTTATGTATCATTATGATTGGATTTCGAGTACCTAAGCATCCAAGTACAAGATCGTGAGCAATTCATAGTATTTTAAAACTTAGAACTAACTTTAACTTTTTCCTTTTATTTTATATGTTTATTTTTATTTATTTGTTGTGCTTGCACGTACACTTCATTTTTACATGAACTATGAGAGTTCATGTATAACCCATTCGAAAATTGTTTATTTAAGTTTTTGATTTTCATACAAGATACCCACCATGAAGACTGGAGCACACATTATTCTCTGCATTATGATAGCACGTAAGTAGCATTTGTTGAGGGGAGACCTTTTTTTAACCCCCAACGCATAGAGTGGCGTTATAAGTCTGTAGGCTGTCTGCAGTCAGGCGGGCAATATCATGATAATGATAAATATTCATCAGCCATATGACCTATTTGATGATGATTACAAATCTAAACTTCAAGTAAAACCAACCAAATTTGACATAGACACGAACTTCATATATTCACAATGTAATATGCAATGCTAGAAGAATAGTTGTAAGTTTGGTTTCAATCAGAGGTTTCGCAACTTTCCACGACCTACTGTAAGTTTTGGTGAGAACTTTGAACATTCTCATTAGCGAAAACAGATGCAAGTTTTCGATAATTATACAGTACGGCTGAAATAAGTTTCTTCCATTTTCCAGACCATCTGCGTTCATGACTGCTTTTATTAAAAGCTGGGAAAAGTAATATTGCAATGACAATTTTAAAAATCCTCAACTGATGAAAAGGAGCTGATTGATTTTAAAACAAGTAAACAATTTTCTGGAAGCTATTCCAGAACTCTATTACAGAAGAACTCGATCAAATCGCCATTAAATAATTAAAAAAAACTAAATTAAAGTCAATGCATTTTGGGGGCTGAGATGTCATACTCAAAACCACAGATAATTTTCTTTTGATCCAGGCTCAAAATAAAAATTCAGAAGAATTCAAGAATTTCAGTAGAATTCAGCGCTTAGCTATGCAGTTATAAGTTTAATAGATTTAACGGTGGTGCATCCGAAGTCAAACTATAAAAGGGTTTTATCAAATTTGATACTTACTCCATTACTATTATTATCGTCGACCCTTTATGTCCCACTGCTGTCTAGGGGACACGTGTCTGCTCAAGGTGGGTAGAGTCTAAGCTAATAGCCTACCACGCTGGCCAAGTGACAGTCAAGTCACATACATTTAAGCAGATTTCTTTCATTTAAGAAGAACTCTCAGACTTGTAGGTTTCCTTGCCATGTTTTCTTCACCTTTAAACAAGTGATAATTCATTTTTTATACCCATATTATAATATAGTAAAATTTGTACTGAACAGTGCATCCTCTCAGTATGGTATTTCATTCTGTTCATCCATCCTCCGGACTTCAGGAGGAACGATTTTTATTGGCTAAAAAAACCAAAAGATTTCGAGATCAACTCCGACATCTAAAACAGTTATACATTTACAGTATCTTAAGATATGTGTAAAATTTATGCAAGTGGACTGTTGGGTATGAATTTCGATTTGTGGTATTTTCATTACGTCGTCGATAATATGACAATAACATGATAACATTTGTCGTTGTGCGTTTGTCAAGTGTAATTATTTCTGTTATTGCGCAATCGATTCCAGAGGTACTCTATAAAGAAACGTCGTAATCTGGTTATCCATGTAACTTATGTCGTTGATATAAATGGTCTTATCGAAGCTTATATAATGGGGATTTGATAGAAATTTGTTTTTCCATGAGACATTCTTACTTGTTTGTGTAATTATTTCTGTTATTGCGTATACGATTCAAGTGTTAATCTGTAAAGAAATGTCTGAAACTGAAATTATCAGTGTGACTTGTCTTTTTTATAAACAGATTTATCAATGGGACATTTTAGTTTGTTGTAGGAAATTATTTCTTTTATTGCGCAATTGTCTGTCATCGTATTGCCAGTTGTACCACGTCTTATACCGTGGTGTGGCCTAGACTATCATTGCTCTTTATTTCTGTTGATGTCGTAGGACATAACGAAGGGATTATATCCAAGAGATGCGCGGAACCTTCTTCCTGCAAAGTTGTCGATTCCGATCACCAAAAAGTCATTATTAGAATAAAACCATTGTACCATAGGACTATATCTATCAGTGAACTTTAAAGGCTGATTTATTAATGGGTGGATAGGTATTAGCTAGACGTCTAAAGACTGATATTCTGTTATAATAAGTCATAATTAGTTATGTATTTACAGATGATAGTACTCAGTTCACATCTAGTGGACGTCAACCGAAGACTCCCTGCGAGATTCATGGCACAGCTTTAGTGGAGCAGTTTTTCAACATCATCTTCGCAGAGTTTCATCGATCACCTCCAACATGCATATGTGTTCAGATGTGCCCAGACCAACCTACGTACTGCTACCCTAATGGATGCTTCAAGAGACCAGAGAAGAAGAGAGATACTCCAGTTTCTAGAATACAACACGAGGGATCTAAACCTATGTTCCTTGTTGACAATGATAAAAATTTCTTGACAGATGTGATGGGAAATATTAATTCAGGAACTCCATCGGTTACTGGTGAGTATGTTTATATTCAACGAAGGTTTAAATTTAACGCAGCTTGCTCAGGTTTGGTAAGACAAGGAAAAGCAAGGACAAACGTTAGTTTCTAAAGTCACGGACTAGAGTCACTGTGTTCTTCGTTGATTATGACAAAATTCCTTGACAGATGTGATGTGAAATTTTATATCCATATATGGTTTTAGTAAGGAATAAAACAAATCATTTTTAAGATTCAAGCCATACATGTTAAGTATATTTACCATCCGATGAAAATATGACGGTATTATACTTTTACGTGCTTATCTATGTTCCCGGTATCTCCCAAACGGATGAATCGATTCTGATTTAGTGTTTTTTATTTGAAAGGTGGCTTCATCGATTATCGCCTCTTTTTCGCTATCCATCGAGTTTTCTTTTCTTATTAAATCATTTTTGCCTTTTGTTTGGTTTGTTTATAATGACTTGACGTGTTTTTAGGCAATATAAAAGTTATCAAAATAACAGGCCCAGTTGGTTACATGGCATTGCAGCGTCATTTAGCATGTGCTAAACAAATTGATAAACATAGAAACCGGTTTTTACGAAATATCGATTCCACACCTTGAGAGTATCTTATCGCTCAGATAAACACAATCTAAATAAAATATTTAACACTTTTTTATCGAAAGAATATAGATAAGGTTATAATGATAATAATATTTGATAACTAATAATGTTCCATGAGAAAAGCGCATAAATTAATGTTGTACGAATTTGATGGTCATTGGTTCGGAATCCGAGATTGTGTATCCGAGATCCGGATCTTGTGTAAAGGCGTGCAGGTGATAAAATATATACATACCTTCTGTCTGCAATACCTTTCTCGACGACTGGTCAACCATCCTCGAATCCCGTGATATCCGGCTAAATTCCCGATAACATGCATTGGGATAAATTACTTCTGTATTGTCACATAAATTGATTATCAGAGGCATTTCAACTTAAGTTTATGATTTATAAATTAAACCAATTCTTGTTGTTAACCAGTAACTTCATAATTATATGTCTAAATGTATCCGACTTTCCTTTATTCCTTTATCATGTCAGTACGAGTGCTCATTGCGTATCATAGCAGTGAGAGTTATTCATTCTGTGGTCATAGCTGACTTTAAAATATGATAAGAAATACCCATAATGGTTGATAAATTCGCAGGTAAACCCGAGAACTCGAACTATTATCTAATAGGCCGCCCGAACCCTTTCAAAGATGTAGTATTTAAATACAAGAGACTTCCGAAATTGGAAATCAAATACAATTTGAGAGAACAAGTAAAACAGACAAAGGAGAAGAGAGCTGAGGTCGACGTATCCAAAACTAGATGGCCAACAAACAAACTGAACAGAATGCCGTACAAGATCAATCAGCAGAGAAATTCAAATCACTTAGCATCCGCATTCTCCGAAACTAATCAACCGGAAACACCGAAGAATTTCAAGAAGTACTTAACTAAACGCGAAAATCAAAACAGTTTAGACATTGGAGCTTTATATTTATACAAGGATGCTTCAAACTTCTCTTTGGAAACTTTAATCGACAACTTGATCGAGAGAGGCCTTGAGGGCGTCAATAGTACATTAGGACTGAAAATTAATAAGTCGGGCGAATTGAAAGACGAAGATAAAGGCAACTCTCAATTTGTGAACAGTATAACAGAAGATGTAACGAAAGATACGACGCGTGAGGTCAATGTAACAAAAGAGAATCAAAATAATGCAAACAATAAATTCAATGTTCTAAATAGCACCGCTGTATATTTTGAAATGATCACCACATTATCCAACGAAATTGAGAAACAAAACGTCGCTAGTATAAAGGCAATGGAACTGAAGTCAGGCAGGAACTATGAGAAAAATTCCACGAAAAATATCTCAGTTACTAATTTACAAGGGTTCATAAATGTTAACAGTACAAATACTGTTGCGGAGAATGAAAGCGAAACATTAATAAAGCCTGAAGGAACAGAACACACCACAAGCAAAGCTCCTGAAAGTCTACTCGAAGAAGTTACCCCCGTTATTAATGGTCAAGTTAAAAAGAGCAAGCAGAGAATTGTCAGAAAATTGCGATATAGAAAGCTTAATTAAGAAATTCTGGATTCAATAATGTCTCTCAAACCATTGTAAGTTACCGTTTTCTTTTATAAAGAAAAAAAAAAAAAAAAATGTTTTGTCTATTTCCCTTTTGTTT
>DWJS01000590.1:0-10834 GCA_018248975.1 Codatractus imalena | reverse complement strand
CCGCTGGCCAACATGGTGCTCACTGTTCGTCCCAGCGACAGGTCCCCGCCAATGACGGCGGTCAGGTCGCTCCGTTAGGTCTGCCAGGCCGCGCTACTCTCTCAAGGGGTGAGGTCTCCCTCCTGGCGATCTGATGCAGGTATTTACCGAAGCAGCCATGTCCGGTAAGCACCTGCGCCAGTCTGAAGGTCAGAACGCCCTGCCGGCGATTTAGCCACTCCTCTAATTGAGGCCGAATAGCATTCACTATTTCAACTCCGGCGGTGAGGACTCCGGCGGTGGGGAGTGGGGTGGTTTGACGTATGTTTAGGGCATCATATTATGGCAATTGGTAACTCTGTGTAACGAAAGAACCGTCAGCAATCGTAGATTAACAACGATTTAGGCAGCATTATATCAATAACATGAATAACATTCTTTCTCAAGGTAGAAAAGAAATGAGCGGCATAAATAATGTATGGTTTATGACATCGATGATTTATTTGCCGGATGCTCTCTTTGAGAGATTCTATAACGCGTTATTCTTGATACAGGGTGTTACCATTTTAGTGTTTCTTACTCAAACCGTGCCAACAGAAATCTGCTAAGGCTCTGCTGTTCGTATTGTCGTAGGTCACAGGACTGTATCTTATGAACCGTAACAGGATACACAATTGAAATTTTCAGTGCGTGTACTACTATGTACGCAATAACAACCAATAAAGAATAAAATCAAAAGTAAAAGCTTTAAAGTAATAACAGAATCCCTAAAAACTTTAATAATAATAATATGAATCCTCGCTGTCTATGTTGTTTTTCGGCGAATTGTGAGTACCTGTATGAATTTTGATATCGTAATATTTCGTTACAATATGCAACGGTATGTACATTTTGCGCTCTATGGTACAAACATGTTCTTGTTGGACTTTTTTGCTAAATCTTATAATGGTGGTGAGAAAATTTAATATCGTGTAATATTTACTGAATACTCAGGTGATGAAGATATATTTATATCCTCGCGTTCCCAGCATCCGCTTCTTAACGACCGATCAGTCACGTAGCACTACACTTTTTACACTGATATCGCGACCTTACATCTCAATTGGTCTACTTTTATCTGTATTTTGTGTGTAATGTTCGAAATGTTAATATTTAAAATTTGAATTATTCTTTTTCGGTAACAGTACTTTTTCACTAAGTTTTTTCGTCAAACGACTGAACTTTCTTTAAATTATAAGTAAGGTGACATCCAGTAAAGCCACCTTTCATAAAAATTAAACTAATTGGTTCCATCCATTTAGAAGCTACATAGACAGACATAGATACATGTTCAATTTGTAACACTTTTCTTTTGGCTTCGGGGTCTAAAATGGAACATCCTGTAAGCGATGTGAATTCGCTGACAAAGCCGCTGTGTACCGGCGAGGATCTGTCGCCTCCGGCGCCGCCTAATATGCTAATATCGGCAGGAATCCGAGCGTCAGACTAGAAGGTAACATTCCATTTAATTGACAGAGTATTTCGAAATATATTCTCTAAGGAAATGAGTTTTATTACCTTATTTTTAACTAAGATACGTTATTTCACTTTACTGTTCTAAGACTGGCAGAGAATACTTTTGAGTTATTATTGAATATATTGCTTTCGTGATTGTAATGTAATGTTGTATATTACTAAAGTAATACAGTATTAGAATATTACATTGCAGAGCAATGAAGTAGTACAATATAGTGCACATTTCAAATAACAAGCACATATTTCAGGCACATCAAAAGCAAGCATATACTCGTAATTATAGAAATTTTAATGAACATTTTAAGCACAAAACGTATCAGGTTACATTCTATTCCCATCGAGTGCACTCTAACGATGAAACTGAATAATAATATCTCGTATTACGGAACGGTAAATAAAAAATAAGAATAATCCAGATGAGGATCGTATGATACGCCGCGGGCAATTTTCCATTTTTATTGACCGTAGTCACAGTATAAATATGGAACAGTATGGAAACTACCTACAAACATTCGAAACGGCACACTCGAGGCCTCTAAACGGTTGTCGCAGTGCTGCAGTTCCATTTCCAGGATCGTGTATTTACGTATTTCAAACTATAATACTTATCGCCTTTTGCTGGGATTAACCGACGCCGTGAGTCCTACTTATATTATTTATAAACTGCGTAGTTATTGCAATTCGATTGATTGATCACTACAGGACAGTAAATACTAAAATAGAAATACATAAAACTATATATTTTTAAAATTATATAAAGACAACTCTCTTGCTTCAATGGAGTGTAGGTAAGTATTTTATCAACTAGGCTTAGTTTCCATACTGTTCTTTATTTGTACTGTGGTCACAACGGATGACATTTCTATGTTTACGATTCGTATCACGACACAAAATGGCCGACAGAGTTTTATGCCTGTCAAATAAAAAATGAAAAATACATTTATTTAAATTGAATTTATAAGCCCATCTTGAGCTTATAATAATTGAAATCGATATATTTAATTTTTCTTAGCCAAATACTATAAGAAATATTCATTTGTTTTTTGAAATTAGATACGAGTCAAGTAGCCCATTATAGGTGAAATGTACATAATTGAAGAAACATTTTTGTGAATGTAGTTTTTATCTTGATTTAACAAACATTAGAATTTAAAATAAACGAATCTTTTTTTTTTATCTGTAGTAAATTAAAATTTTAAGCTTACCTGCGAATAGACGCAAAATATTGTCCAAGAAAATCTTTGGCATCGTTGAGGACTTCTTGCGGCTCTCGTGGCACGTCGCCACGACCAGGAATCGCCATAACGCTGCCGAGACATGCTTTCTCGTTGCAAAGTGTTGGCTGTTGACAAAAAAATAAAAAAAGACATTACTTACGGTCGGCGCTATTTGTGAGAAAATTTGAAATTGGAATAATAATAATTGACTTTGGCACTCTATAACAATGCAAATTTATAACACATACACACGCACACATACACTAGTAAAATTGAAATTTCGAATAAGAATATTGGTTGATAATTATACTTCTAGTACGATGAAAATGTATATGCAATTTTTAAATTAAGTTTTTCGCTTCCATTATGTGAATTTAAATAATTTAGTACGAACTGCGCTGAATGCTCATTAAAAGGACTTTAATGGAAATTTTAATTCTGTTACTGTTAATTAACACTTAACAACTGCAATGAACAGGATTATAAATACATAACTTTTTATTTCAAAAATATATTTCCCTAAATGGCTGTTACGAAATTTTGTCATAGAAACGCCTTATTTCGAGTTTAAGATTTATAAAAGCAAAGTATAACACGTACTTTTTACCTTACAAGAAAAGACGCTTTCTACACCAAGACGCTTTCTACACCAAAACGCTATCTACACCAATAGGATATCTAATCACTAGGATTTCCTGTGTCATGGGTGCGATAGACGCACACAAAGACGATACACGAACACCCAGACCCGGAACAGAAATCTAAATTTCTGACTAGCCGAGGATCGAACCCGGAACCCTCTACGTGTCAGACTGGTGTGGTAACTGCACCGTCACGTGTGTCGTCATAAGGAGGAGGTTCTGAATCCGGATGTACTTTCTTATGTATTTTCAGATCTATTATGTATTTTTTAAATTGAAATCTGGTGCGTGTCATGTGGTCCCCATTATATTCATTGAGATAGAACCTTAGGTTTCGAAGATATAACAGGGGCCCCTTAAACTCGAGTAGTAAATATAGTGATTGAGATATTGGTATCTTTATGACCATCCTTGACTAGGTAGGCAAAAAAGAGACAATCACCTAGGTTAGGTGTTACAATTGAAGTCCGTCGTTTTAACGTGTTTGGCGTAATGATAATTTAATTACTTACTCAGAAATAAATTTTAAAATTCCCCTCCGATCAGGTGAGCCGATGATTTGAGGAAGACAGCGGGATACTGGTGGATTCAAAGGGCACAGGACCTATTAGGAGGGACGCCAATTAGGGGAAGCCTATGTCTAGCAGTCGACCGCAAAAGGCTGGTAGATGTTCGTCGTTAATTGTCAACGTTAGAAACTATCTCCTCTAACATAACAGTAGTTCTTAACAATATGGAGATATAAAAACATTTACTCAAGAATTGAAAGACAGCTGACAATAAAACTTCACAGTTGCTACGCTGAAACAAAATACGTTACAATACGATCCCATTGTTCGCGAATTGAGAGTGAAACATGAACGACACTATTCTTCTCTTCTGTTAATCTATAAGAAAAAACGACGATGTATTTCTGTACAACTGCTGAGCACAGGTCTCTTCAGAGTGAAGAATTTAGTCCATAATCCACCACGCTGGCCAAATATTGGTAGACTTCACACGACTATGACATTCTGTTGCTTTTTTTTACACGATTCTGAAGCTGGCCTCATTTTTTTTTCATTACCGTTAAAGCAATTAATTATTTGTTAAATTTTAATATGCACATAATTTCGAAACTTCTGAGTTCCTCGTATGCGAATCTCGGTCTCCTCGCGTTAGATTCGCAATTTGAAATCACTTGGCTCTACTATAAACCAATTAATATTGATTTTATACTAACACCATCAATACCAATTAATATTGATTTTTAAATACTATACTGTCTGTCTCATTATAATGACTATATAACTATGGCTAACCATATATGGTTAGCCATAGTTATAAATATAGTTGTAAGATTTGAAATAACATTATAACTTAAACTATGGAACATCTGTTACACCGTTTATTCACTAAGTTAAGCCTCTTAAAGCCAAATGAAATTGTTTGACAAATCTGGCGATTGGTTATCGTTCTAATTGATGAACATCCGTAAACAAACCACAACAGACTCCAATCTACATTAATGTAGGACTGGGCAATGAAAATTGAATAGGAGGGAAGTGAGCATTGATTGAATCACTCCAGATAGATTTGAATTCTGTTAGCTCGGTAATAGTGTATTTATCCTGCTTTTGCTTTTAAAACTCAGGGGAGTTTTAAAAGATTTACGTTGTCTGTTATTTATCAACAATTTGATGTACAGTTTCATTTGCATTTAGTCACTGTGTTGTATTTATATGGATGTGTGTAAACTAGAATGTGTGCCATTTATAAATTTAATTATTGAAAGGGCAAACTTATCTAAGACAGGCATGTGCTCATAAAGAACCCTAGCCACTAAATCTTCGAAGAATATGAATATGTTCTGTCATATATTTTTCATATATACATGGCAGACGAAGTCCTGCCAAAATCATTGTTTGTCAAAAAATAATTAATATAAATACTGGAATCCGATCGCAGTGCCATCTAAAGGTTCCAAATTTGGACTTAAACCATCCAGGGACCCAGTCAAACATACACAAACAATGATATCATTATCGGTCCAGCCGTTTTCGAGGAGTTATATATACGCACATATGAATAAAAAAGTTATTAAAACATTAGTATTATTTCAAAATATATTCTAACGAAATAAAAATTATGATAATCATTTATTATGAATTTTATAATAATGTAAATAAAAGTTTGAATATTCTTTCCACAAAAAATATTTCTTTTCTACTTTAAAAAATAAATAATTAACTGATCTAAGTGTGGCTTCGCGTATTTTTATATGCGTCTAAAACAAAAATAATATTTGCCTTGCTTTTACAGCACAAACAATTCTGCACTGCGGAGTATTAAAAATATTTCTTCAGCCGTTGTTAGCCTACAAAATATCTGGTAGGAATAAAATAAATGGAGTCCACTTGACTCGATCGCTCCTTATAGTAAGAATTGTACTCTATTCTTACTTCTTACTTTTTAGAATAAATTGTATTATACATTATTGAATAGAAAGTTTTATATTAGATGGAATATGGTTAGATAAAATTTAAGAAAAAAGTTGCTGTTTTTATTATTGGACGTTATTCGTGTAGATTGAAGTTTTTACATCTTATTGACTAATTTTGAATCAACAGTGGTGCCCACGATTTTCTTTCTCGAATCTTTCACCAATCTCCATAAATATTGTAACTATAGACTCTCAGGTACTTACACTTAATTAATCTTATGTTCTATTTAAATTTTATATCAAGAACTGCATGTACGACATTGATATGATATTTAAACTATGGATGTATGCATTGTGTTATTTCAATATAATATTGACATTAGATACCGCTTTTGGGCCAATGCACACTATTTAAGACTCCCTTCGTTCGCCTATCAAATATTTTTTCCAAGACATAACTACTACGCTAAACTCATCGAAAATTGAACCGCTTTGAAATTTCTCTTCCGCTTTGATATCTTCTCCAACAAAACAAGATTTTTTTACAACGGTTAATAAATGATGTTATGAGGTACTATAACTATACACTCAAATTGAGAAGCTTCTCCTCTTTGAAGTTGGTTGATAAATGATTAAATTTGTAGGTCGCTTAAAAACGAATATCTTACATCATCTTAAAAACGATATCTTGCCGCCCTTGAACATCTGTAATGAAATCCAGATAGATTTGGAATCCTGCCTAAGATGGACCACAGTAGGTAACCATCCCTAAGGCCTAGGTTAGAAAACATCGTATAAGCATGTCTGCCTTACCACAACTTGCCAACCAGATCACAGCCAACGGTTTACCCTTCTTTTATAAGGCAGAAACCGGTATATCAGTATCACCGCGGGGGAAAGAACAATAGTTCTACCATCTTTTAAGTTAGATGTATCATTAGCGACTGATACTCTTGATTACCTTAATACTCTTGATTACTCTTGATTACTCTTGACCACTCTTGATTACTCTTGATTGATTGATTAACTAATGTAACCAAACATTAGATTATTTTTGGAGATAAGGTAATATGGGATTATTTTAAGACTTCTGTGCTACTCGTTAAGGAAATAAAGCCAATGGTCAAGTAGCATTGAATGAAGTCGTATTGCCTTGTGGAACATTATCTTTAGTAATGTTTTTGCTGGCGATCTCATTAGTGTCTAATCTCTTGTTTTTATCACATCGAAGCACACGGAAGCGATGGGAAGCAATGAAGAAACTGTTCCCATAGTAGCTTTGTAGAAATAATTAATAGGGAAGAAAGAAGTATCTGAGGTTCGATGGCTCACGACACACACTTCTGTCTAGTCCAGGTCGAACCCGGAACCCTCTACGTGCCAGGCCGATATCGTGACCGCTCCGGGTCACACGAGTCAACACGAGTCGCTGATATAGAATATAGTCTACGTTTTTGCTACATTTACCACTGCAAACTAGGATTATTATTTAATATCTTGTTTTGTCATTCCATATTTAATAGTATTCATAATTTTATGTATCTTTTGTTTTAACAATAACCTTTGTAATTGCCTCAACATGTTATTTACTAGATTTACTAGAGTAAATCTAGTAATTTACTACATTATTGTTTCTTAGCATAGCCTATTAGAGACTATAAGTAACCTTAAGAGGCTATGCTACAAGAGTATATTTTCTGGTTCATCTGTTTGATGTAAAGTTCTGTATGTTTTGCTGTTAGTTTGTCTCAATAAATAAAAAAATAAATAGGACAAGGAAACGAAATCATATAAGGACCGAAACTCCGTCGTAGTGGGGACATACCCCAAAACTCATAACTTGGAGCGGGTCGCGCCCCGAGGCCTGGTTCATACATTAAGTTCGCGTGGGTATTCTGCCAATTTTGCGAATGTACAAGTTATAGTTGTTAAAACTCACTCTTTACTTTTGTCTTTTATTGCAGACTAAGTTTGAAAACGAATTTCCTCTTCTACACATGAAAATCAATATCCATTTTACATAAAAAGTTTAAAAAAATATCATTGTACGTGAAAACAATACTAAGCTGCACATTAGAAATTAATTATCATGCTTTAATGTTATCAAAATTTAATTTAATATTAATAAAGCAGTCACAAACCCAGTGCAGAAATTAATTTTTAAACGGCAATACTTTGAGGTTAATTTAAAACAATAATAAACAATGTTTTATGTCTATATTAACGATAAAGCGTGCATAGCTTGTAGATCTTAATTTACAAAGCAGCGATGGGCACGGTCGGAAGTTGGATGGGGACCGCTAGTGCTAGCAAAAATTCATGCACGCTTTATGCTTCAGCGGGCACGTCTAGCCGTCGGTCCCGGTTGTTATCCTTGGATAGCAGTGGTTAAACCTTGTCGGAGGCCTTATGGGCGGTTTAAAAACATCCAATGCGAGTTGGTCTCTAACCCACACACTTTCACCAATTCGCATAGGAGCGTGGTGGTATGCTCCAGGCCTTCCCCAGATGGGGGAGACCTTAGGCCAACATTGGGACATAAAAAGGCACATAACATGTGTACAATAACAATATGCGTTTTAATGCAAATATTGTTACATACATATGTACAAGTATATGTATGTCTTGGCACTCATATTTTTCGTATTGTGTCGCAACAGAGATAAAATTGTTTGTTTACAAAATTTTTCATTTGTATGTTGGAAGACATTATTAACTACTGCCGGGTCGCATGCAGCCTCGGATAATAAAATTAGTTACAGTGACGATACATCTATATCTAGGACTGATAACTAGTTTACAGAGCTAACGTTATGGCAGTTTACTGAAAGTTGAGGCTTAGAGACTAGAATAAGACTACTATGTTTTTAGAGTTTCGTACAGGAGTGCCAACGGGACCCTTTTAGTAACTCTGCTGTCTGTATGTGTGTATATTATAAACCGTAATAGATAGACATATTTTCACAGAAAGTACACATTATTTGGCTGCTATAATAAAATGAAATCATAAAAATATTAAGTGTACAATAAAAGGTTTACAAATAATAATAGTTCTTTTAGGAATCCCCGCTATCTATTTTGCCACTGCGGCGATTTGCGAGTACCCGTAATCGTATCGTAATATTTTTTGCTAAATTCGGCGGTATTTGTACATCTTGCACGCTATGAACGTTTTGTTTAGCATTTTCTCGATCTTTATAACGGAGGTACAAAACCGTTCGTGCATTAGTCCGACTCGCACCTGGTAAATTTTTGTTATTATTTGACTAAAGTCTTTGCATCAATATGTTTACTGGAACTGTTTTTATTGCAAATTGCTAGGCTTGAATTTCTTTCCGTAATTGGGGGAGGCTTTGAAAGTACTACCAACGCTGGTGGCTGTTCGACTGAAGTATGAGTTAATGGCCAACCCGTGTTTGGTGTTTTAATCCGTTTATAAGTCCTCCGATAAGTATTTCTTTTTTTTTAATTTATCTACGTACCATTATAATGTACCTGATATAATAGCTTTCATGAAAAATTACCAAATTTAGCAGAGTCATCAAGGGGAGAGGGGGAAATAATTGTCTAAACTACATTATTCAGATACACAATGTTTGATATGCTTAAGCTATCATTTAAAATTATCCCTTACTTGTAGCGAACAAGTGTAATAAAACTTTACCACCCAAAGGTAAGCGTATCTGAGTTGTTTGAATAAATGTTATTTGCCGACAGCGCGTGCTCTACATTCTGTAAATATTACCTTACAACGATTACTAGGGTTGTTACCGTAATAATGATGCTCAAATGTAAACATTAACCATTATGTACTTTTAGACAACCGATTTGTATAAATGTATAAAAATTACATTAAATTGTCTACACTGATCATCATGGCATATACTGGTATGTGGCATATATTGGGGAGACCTATAGCTAGTAGTGGCACAATACATGCAAGCAGGCACTTAAAAATGTAACAAGTCCTTGATCGTTGTTAAGACGTTTATGGACGATTTTCAAATTAGTCTTGTAAGAAAAGCGTCAATCTCTTTTGTCTCAATTGTCCTACTGCTAGGCATGGGTCTCTTCTCAGAAGTGAGAAGGTTATTGACCATAGTGCTGATTGGGAGACTTCACATATCATAGAGCACCTCACGATGTTTTCCATCACCGTTTACTTGCTAAACGATGATGGAAACATGGTGACATAATTTCATCATCATAAGAGCCTGCATGTGCCTTAGATTTAAACAGACCCCCGGTATGAGTAGTCCAGTTTAAAACCACAAAACTATCACTTAATTTTTATTTAGACAACTTATAAAATGAAAATGTTACGGCGAAAAACAAATAAAATATGGCGAAAAATTATTCACTACAATACAAAATGATAAATGAGAAATCGATAAGTGTTAAGAAAAGCTACCTCTTACTGTAAAAACATTTATAAAGCATATTTGGTCCAATAAACAAGAAAGTACTAACAGTCCCGCCGATAAAATTCAGAGCCTTTACTTGATATGCGCACCCAGTCGCTGTCTGATTTATCGAAGGCATGTGAATGTAAGTGGTTAATTACCTGCCACTTTCGAGGAGTTCTCGTTAATTGTTAAATCCCACACTTGACCAATAAGGTGCCTAACCTTACCACAACTGGGAAAGAAATTGTGAAATTATATCATTGAGACTAGTTCAATGGTGATATAAGATTTTTACATAAAACAATTGGATTTACAAAATGACAAACCCCTTCGCGGCTCACTCCAGAAAAACCATCGCCATACCTATTTCTGCCTTATAACAGCAATGTTAAGCGTTAATGTGTTCTGGTTAGAAGGATGTTGTAGCAAGGGGACTTATGTGAGGCATACCACGTTAGTCCTTAGGAGTAGCAACGCATCTATGATGGATCTTAGTAAGCACTCCAATTCTATCTAGGTTTGATTACAGATGTCCATGGCCGGCACTCGCTACTTACCATCAGATGACTTGCATGCTCGTTTTCTAGCTCTATATTATAAAAATCCCGAACCACATAAAAACATGTACTTGTATATAGATTGCTGGATTGAAAC
>DWJS01000589.1:0-10834 GCA_018248975.1 Codatractus imalena | reverse complement strand
ATCGAGTTATCAACAGGCAATAGTTCTGCTAAATCGACAATAAAATTGCGGAAAAACTCGAAAAAGCACTTAACTTTGTAAGTGTTGTACAATTATCAACTTTTTCTTATATTCTCCACCTTTTCAGCGAAAGATTGAGCCAATAAAAAACCTGGAAGTTTGGTGATTTTCTTGTAAGGGTCAGAGATACTAACGATATTTTGGTTCTGCGTGTAGATTTTTTTTTATATTTGCTTATATTATTTAGTATCAGGTCACCATTTGCGCTTGCACCATTTCTTGCATTTTTGTCGGTCATGTCGAGAAATTATTTTCTGTGAAAGTCTAGATATACGGTTTTTTATTCTTGTTCTTCTTTCTTTCTCCATAATTGTTCTACATGTTCTTCAGAAATTTGTCTCAGATTTTTAAAATGTGTATAGATAATGATGTAATAGATACTTTTTCCTTATTTTATGTATTTATATGTAGAAAGTTCACACAATTAATGTGAAGTGTGAAGTAAAGAAGAAATTATCACTCTTTACAACAAACATTTCGGCTAAATAAACTATATACGCGCTATGTATTGTTATCGATTATTGGTAATAGAAGAAAAAGAAGAGAAAAAATAGAGTAAAAATTATACCTAGCAATTCTTTTTTTAATATTTTGCGAATGAGAATACGGATCCCTTTTCAACTCGCGAACAATCATCCACAAACGAGCCTCATCGCTCCTCCGCCAATTTTATTTCCGCTACTTTGGTCTTTGTTTTGTGTTTTTAATGTTTACCTTTGCTTTTTGGGAAAATTCCTTAAATTGAAGAGTTTTGAAATATTCTTGTTACGTCAACCGTATTTAAATTGCTACTGTTGGAATGTAACGTTAAAAGTATTTAATAGTTAATAGATCCCCTTGTTCAATGTCAGGTTTACACCGAATATTTTAACACGAAGTTCTAATTACTTCTTTATAAGATATACTTTTAACTTCGTTAAAATATGTACAGGGTGCTAAATATTCACGTTCTTTCATATTTTGAAGAATTTGTTAGTTTTTACACCGTTATTACTATGGCAGACATTGATGTGTTGAACATTATTCAATCAACCAAATTTCTGAATTTGCGTGTCTCAAGAACTTATTAATCTTTAAAGTTTTAACAATGAAAAAAAGTGTTAAATATTTACATTTTTTGAGCTAAAAGCTTGACAATCTGTTTCAAAAAATTTCTATTTTATGTAACACAAAGAACTATTATTGGTAGGATAAGGCATAAAAGCATGAAATAGGAAAATTCATTAATTTGTATAGAGACCAGCAATACAATCACTTGTAAATGGTAAAGGTAATGTATGGTAAGGTAAAGGTTTCCCTTCCCGGTTCAACTGCATCCGCACCATCTTTAGGCCTATTCCTGCCTTACGATGCCACAGACGGACAGAAAACAGACACGGATAAACGTTATAACACCCCTTTTTTGCAATAAAAATAAATCTGTTTCGTTTTCGAAAGTATATTTTCCACAATGTAAGAGTATTATTCCTTACATTATCAATGTTTCTGTTTCATGTATCTTCCTTAATGGTAAATACAAGTTCTTATAGCAGCTTATCCAAGTTTCCGCAGGTTTGTTTATCATTACACTCTGTTTATATTACGATAGAATCACAGCTCGCGGCTGTTCAAATCTTTGTGGAGGGATATACGTCAGTTTATTTTGAAAATCGGTAATGGTATAACGAAATGCCGTTAAAAGAAAAAAAAGACTTCCTCCTCGACTTCTGCTTAGTTTCGGCGAAAAAAATCTATTCTATTCTAAAATCTAGTGTATTTTTACTGGCGGCGAACCATGAGCCATCCAGTAGAGTTTGATGTTTTCCCATTATTTTATAACATTAAAATAATATCATTGTTCAGTATTTCTACTGGCCGAATTACTGAAAAATAATAATTCTAAATTTGAACTGACGTTTCGGGCACCACCCAAAATTAAAGTCAGTTATAACACTGGTTCGGACTCGCAAAAATATAATATTTACTATGATTTATTTATTTATTTGAATTACGGGTTCGCCAAATGAAAAATTGGGTAAAATAATAGGGCGTTTAGCTGGCCGGTTGCTAAGAGGACGTACGAGGATTGGAGGTATTTATTGTTTTACACCTGCACACAAATCACACAACTATGACATAAGAATCTAAATTTATTTTGGGATCAAGGACCAGCGAACGTTCAAAATTGATATATTTATACTATTATGAAATAATATAAAAAATCCTGGCGGTATTTTCTGCCTTCAGAATCTGCCCGCGCAAAGAGAGTAAGCCTTGAGACCCGAACAACCCCCTCCCCCCCATATGCGCCTGCAACCGTAGGGTATAAGATACTAGGAGGGTATGAAGGGGTATGCAGTAACGTCATTCATTCCCACAACTTTATCCAAAATTCGCCGAACGGTTCGCGACAATGCAGGAACACTAAGGTTCGACCAAAGGTTCAATCGATTTCCGACGGAAATGGAAAACAATGGCCAAAATTAGATTTTTTAGCTGAAACTGTTTTTAGTAGAAACGTACACTAATTTCGAGTACTACGAACTGCTTCAATGCAGTCGTCAGTATTTGCCCAATCGATATCAACAACAAAACCATTGTAAAACAAACTTGTGTACGTTATAATACCAATACTTTGTATTGGGAATTTTCAGGGTTCAGTACCCAAGGGTGTTAAGGAAACCCTATAATTAAGGCGTCGCTGTCCGTCTGTCCGTTTGTCACATGGCTGTTTCTCATGAACCTAATTCACTTGAAATTTTCACTGAATGTGTCTTACTATGGTTGCTATACCAGTAAATAGTAAAAATAAAATAAAAGCTTTGTAAATAATAACAAATGCTAAAAATATGATTTATTTTCGTGTAATAGCTGTGTTACAAAATATCCGTGGCTGCCATTTATGAAAGGTGGCAGCCCTGGATAATGTCCAAATAATGATCACACATCTATATTTACTATGGTGAATGTTCCTGACGTTTTTAAGTACAACGGCGAATCAAAGTAAACTCGCAGTAAAGAAAATAATTGTGCTAATTGAAACAAAACTGGGCCAGAGACAGACATGGGCCTAAAACGTTGTGTAAATGGCGCTTTGTGAATCTTGAAATACACTAAATGCAGGAATAACGGTACTGATGTATAGTTTCTTAAAACATATCACTGATTTTCAAGCCCCGATGGACAAAGTGGAGTTCTCAGCTGATGTCGTGGTCCGTTCCGGCAGAAGCATAAGAAAAAAAAATTGTAATCTGACAATTTGTAAGTGACCCCGTAGATTAAACAAATTAAATGCATTCCATTTCATTATTAATATTAGTTATATGTACTCAGGGTGGGAAGAACAGGGTGTGAGGCAGCTGCACTCCTGGATCTTTTATGCCTATAAAAAGTTTTAAAAACCTGGTGTGGAGCGCACTGGAGACAGGGCTTAAGAAATTTTTAGTAAGTAGTTTGAGTTTGAGTGTTTGTATAAATATTTTTATTTTTCAATCGCTTATAGGCCGAACTTGGGTTATATAAAGGAAAAATATGACTTTTCATATATAAACTTCAGTTGAATTTTCCTGTTACCCATTATTCCCGGCAATTTGATCCACGGTAAGAGTGGCTTTGATCCCAGCTTTGTGATTTCCGTAGTGATTTTATCCCCACTTACGTTGACCAGCTAATACCGGTACTGTGCGCTGTTCGAATATTGGTCATTTCTTTGTGGTTTATAAGGGTTTACTTATTTCAATAAGAAATGAAATTCAAAATTGCGTCTTTTCAATATTTCTTGCTCGTAAAGAACGAACGACAGGTTAATTGAGAAGCAATACTGGATACCAATATTCACTTACTCAAGTATCAATACAATGTATTTCGTTGATGGGCATACCGTGTGGGTAAATAACTATTTTTCTCTACATAATATATAAGGATCCTTCAGGTGTAATTGCATCGCTAAAAATATACTAAGAGGAGATATCTTCAATAAAATAACATTTTATTATTGATTTATCAAAGTTTATTTAAATTTACTTGCTGTACCATCTACGAGTACATAAATATGTATTAATCATTTGCCGACTATATTTTACGGGTTAGTTATTTAATTATGTCACCGGCAAACGAGAAATATGAATAATAAATGATAATAGTGCAATTAGATCGCTTTTAACGATCATAGATTAATTGAAGCGTGAAAATTACATACTTCGGTTATTAGCCTAACCAACCAACAACCTAATAATACTGCGTGTACAATATTTAAATATCAATAAAATTTAATTGAGACGGTTCGAAGGGATCCTTAGCTAAAGGGTGCCAACGGGGACTAAGACTCCGTTTGTCTGTCACGGCGGGGGTATCTGATAAAACGTAATGTTTTCCATATTGGAAATTTTACAGAGTAGGTATATAGCCGTTATAAAAATAAATAATTAAAAGTAAAATAAAAGCTATAGAAAATAATAAAAGAACCTACGCTATCTATTTTGCCATTACCGCGATGTGCAAGTACCCACACGAAGTATTATATACTTAAAAATGTTGTTATTATCTCTGGCCCGTATTTATCTATGGTGTGCGTGCCGTTACAAACATGTTTTGTTTGGCGTTTTTTAGTCGAATCTAATGTACGGAACTCTTCGTGGGACTCACATTTGTCCAGTTTTATATTAGTAGTATTTATAAGTATAGACCGTTTCAAATAAATATATTTAAAAATGAGACGGTCATTCCAAAAAGTCAGATATTAAAAAAAGTGGGACGGGACGGGATTGTGGCGAAACTTGCTGTAAAATAAATGTTTATGAAAACAAATATATAAATAATGATTCCGCCACAGACAACTCCGCTTTATTTAAGTTAAATATTATGTTTTTCTTTTTGGTAGTCGCACATTATGAGTTCGGTACCACTGTCATTATTATCGTCCAAAACAACCCGAACATGTTCGTTGCAGCAAACGCAAAAATACGAGTACAATACCGTGACAATCAGAATATTATTATTTTATATGTACATAAGATTATTATCAATTAAATATTACACTTCATGAGGGTACTCGCTCGTCACTGCTATGGCGTCATAAATTGCGTTGATTTATATAAATTGTAAAGCTTTAAGTTTAATTTTTCTATTGTTTTTTGTTGTTATAAAGGACAGTTCAATTTGCATGTGATTTGAACCCTAGGGTGAGACCCTGAATTTGGAAACACTAGCCTGTTATTGATTTATGGCAAAAATATTTACATGTATATGTACTGTATAAAATTGTAACATGTTACTCCTTTGTCAATTATTTACAATCTTGAACGCAACGTGGTGTAAGCTGAATATATTGACTTCAACACGGACATCAAGTAAGGAAAGCTTAAAACCGTCAGGCCTCCTACTGAAAGCGTCAGCGTCTTCTGTGAATTCATCAACATTAGGTACACTGTTTTTTGATTTGACTTGTTGAAATTCTCCCAGTTGCAGCTATAGATGGTATTTTCTAGCACCAGGCTCGCGTCTATCAGTCTTTGGCCTATAAAACAGTCTATTGCTATTTGAATCATGGTGTACGGAACTTGAGCGTAGGTGTTTTCCAAACCACCTAATAGTTCTGCAATGAGTCCAGAAGTCAAAAAGGCAAATTCCAGTGTCATAGCACTTCGGTAAATATTTTCAATCTGACTTAAACACTTTATACCCGTTATGTGCTTTTTTACAATGCCTTTTAGTTGCGTTTTAATGAAATCATTGAGAATTTCGTCTTTATTTTCATTTTGTTTGTTTCCGATAATTTCTTCTAAAATCAGATAACATTGGTTTGCATCATTCCATATATTATTCACTTCTTCGCTCAATGCTAGTACCTGTGCTTCAGTGTAGCCAACGAAGACTATGAGGAAGGCGGACGTATAGATCTCTAGCGGGATTGCGAAGTACATGCCGGCTGACATCAGCGTAAACGCTATTTCGTAGTTAGGTGTTTCGAACATCGGTTCAAGTCCTGTGAAGTGATTTGTAAATTGAATAATCGAATGTACTAACAACGTAAAAACATCAACATTGTCATTCAATATGACATTGAAATCCTTATCATATTCGTAAAGCAAAGTAATAAAAATAAAAGCATGCAATTTTTTTTCATAAGTAACTAAGATAATGAATAGGATATCTGACGATATCAGTACGTGGCATAATGTCATTGTGTTCAAATAATAACCATATATCACGCAAAGGTCTTCAACGAAATGTCTTCCAGGGAGGCAAATAGCAATGGCGATGTAGATTATAGCATTGATACTCATGAATAACCACAATCCCAATGCACGTCCCTTTACGTTCCGAAGCGTCTTGAGAAGGTTAGTATAGTAACGAGTACCAGGCTTCACTAAAGCGTAACAAGCTAGATATTCATCGACTATGTTCTGTATTATGTCGCTGAAATAAAAGACTAGATTAATAATCACCGGAATCTAGGTAAGGTGAACGATTAATGAATAAGCTTTAGCTTTATGAGTGGATTGGAGAAAGGACATAAAAATATATGCCTTTAGAATGTTGTTAACTATATATCTATCTTTGATATTGTTCAATGGAAAATAAATAACTTGCAATTGCAGATATGGTTATTGCATTATAAAGATATTACAATCTATCTACAACCATTTTCTCCTCCTTCCTCTGCTTGTAAAACGAAGAATTTCTTAGCAATCGATAAATTAAAACCTGCTTATTTATAATTAATTAACAAATTACTTATAAAGCTGCATATAAATGATCTTGGCGATTCCAGTCATGCTGCAGGCTCCTAAGGAGAATATAACGGAGGCAGATGCCATGTCTCGAGTATCCTGACATTTCACGAAGACGAACCAGAACATGGAGATGATATAAACATAGAAATAGCTCACACCAGTTAGTATCGTGATGACGTAGTGGATTATGGGAATTCCTGGAAAATATTGTTAAGTTGTATTTATTTCTTGTAATTTATCCATAGATATTTATTTTACTATACTTAAACGATTGGTATCGGCCTCGGCTCATGAATTTTAACTTCAAAACCAATCGCAGAGTTTAGATCCATTAATAATCGTGTAGCCGGTCAATTATAAGTTAAATTTGTCGGTGTCCCTAAGGATTTTCTTAAATGATACGGTGCTGAAATACTATATCAAATATAATAATAATATATAAAAGGTCTAATACAGTAATGTCATATGTTTATTATGAAAGGTAATTCACAATAAATAACGTGGCATCATAACAGTTACCACACATTCGTTTTACTTTTAATTTTATTTTATTACTTGTTGTTATAGCACACATAGTAGCACACACTGTGAAAATTTCAAGTGTCTACAGTTCAACAGATACGTGACAGACCGACAAACAGACAGCGACCTCTTACTAATAGGTCCTGATGGATACAGAATTCTAAAAAGACAAGACATAATATCGCACATAAATTATCGTATACTTACGTTGTGTATAGGTTCTTTCTATATTAACAGTTGACATCCTCAAGAGGAAAGCGATGTTATCAATCATAGTCGGCAAGTCACAGTACTCTAAACCAAATTTGCGTAAAGACTCCAGCATTTTATTTTACTAATCTAATGTTTGGATAATTGAGCGTTGTTGTTACTGTTTAATTAACGAAGAGTATTTCTTGAACCGTAGAACCAAGAAGAGGAGTATGAGAAGATATTTAAACTGGATTGAAACTAGATTAGGTACTTAATCTACACACACTACATGAAAATTATAGGCTATGATTATTCTGTTTATGATTCAAAACAGAATTTGGCATAGATTTATCACCCACTGCACTGATTTATAATGAAATGCTAGTGTCAAATTATAATGAAGCTCTTTTCGAAGTTTAGGACAATTCAATAAAAACGCTTTTAATAAATGACAGCAAAGCCTTGTAATCCAAAGTATTGGTTCATTGCATTTGATTACCCACAACCCCTATTATTTGTCTAATCGATTCAGGGGTACATTATGCTAACACTCCGTGTTAGTTCAATAATTGTTCTTAAGAATATTAGATGATCGTGAGGTGTTTTTATCATTGAAAAGTTATCCTTGTCATCTGTTAGTAATGTTATAAACATGTAAAATAGACTTGAAATAGAACTGTAATTTTATTTGGAGTTATCACAGTGTTAGTTGTAAGTTACGATTTGTAAGTCGGATTTCCTTGTATATTGTGCATTTTCAGGTGATCAGTTATGATGATCCTAAGTATTGGAGCAAATGTAAAATCTTTATGAAAAATATAAACTATATTATTTGAAAAATCCATGTAAAAACTAGTAATCCCTTCTCCTGTCTTACACGTTTGTCGTTTTAGATAGCCGATAAGTAATACAAAATAAACAGTAAACAATGTTTCGAAAAAGACATCTTCTTTAATTTATATTATTTTTGTCAAATTATAAAACTGATAGAAGAATTTTATTGTGTGCGGTTAGATATTGAAATAATCTCGGAATGGAAACATTTAAACCGGCGAGCAAGCGACGGTATAGAATCTGAGTGGGTAAACAAAATTTCAATCAACTGTTTCCATTTCGCGCAAACACCCATAGTTCCAAGTTTTGATGGGTTTTCCGATGCATTGAGGTTAAGAGATGAAAAAAAGGTCGCCTTTTCTGTCTTTTTATAAATTTGACTTGAATTGAATTGAATCATTTCATCATTTTATAATAACCAGATTCATTTTGGGTGATTTTAAAGAGTCTTATAATAACCAGATTCATTTTGGGTGATTTTATAGACTCTTTGAGAGCCAATACAAATGTATGACTAAGGCTCCGTTATTGGTCTGTCCAACTGTGAAATGAATGTAACGAATCATAATAGATAGAGTAAAGCTTCCGTACAATTATCATTCAGATCGAACTTAACCACCGCAACATATACATATGCAGCACATTATAACAAAATATTATTATTACACTTCATGTCGGTAGTAACACGAATTTATATAGGTAACTGTTATTATTTACGTGTAGTTCGGTCGATTGTGATAGTTGTGCATTTTGCTTGAGAGCTCCTTGTTTTAAAAAGTAATACTGAACTTAAAAGTATTTAAAAATACTGTATTCAGGACTTTATAGATGTCTGAGTAAAATCAGTATCGTGTCTTCGTGTATTGTTGTCATATTAATCAAGAATAATTTCATCAGCTGTTTGTCGGTCTACTGGATCTACCTGCTGTTTGAACTTTTGTTATATAGCGTACAATCGTAAGTGTAGTCTGTTAGCAAGTTATAAAAAAAATACATGACAATATATATAACACATTTGTATCCGTTTTAGTACGAAAATTAATTAATAACGGTAATTACTGCAAGTAAATCACTGACTTTACTATTCACGGCCCCATCTATCTGCCTCAAGTCAAACTAGGTGCTACTTTTCATCGACCAGTTCACGCGTAACTCGAATATGGTAATGAAATTTAGTGTATCTGGTAAATTCACGCCGGTTGATGGCGTAAAGTGTAGCTTGTGCGGCTCCCCGTATAATCGCTTTTGCGCCAACATCAAGTCTGGCGGTCGCCTTCCCGCTAAGTGGCAGTGCAAGGGACGTAAGCACAAGCACGGTAAATGTTTCACCTCTCAATCATGCAGTACTGGGAAGATCTTGGCGATGCGCTCCTGACTCGTTCAGAAAGTAGCAGTGGTAAAGTAAATATTACAGTTGAAATCACACTAATACGCAAACAATTATCCACCATAGTGCAAGATAGTTCAAGCTATAGGCAGGAGGGCAGCGTTCAGGCAGGATGTTATTAAATTAAATTCCTCAATTGCTGAATTTAACAAGCGTTTAAATGGCGTAGAAGAAAAGATGAATAACTTCAGTAAGCGTTTAACTGCGGCTGAAGGAACAATAGAAGCAGGAATTGGCGGGGTTGGCTTATCAGCAGAAATAGAGCGGCACCTTAAGGATAGGGACTAGGAGTACTTTTTATCGGACGTTGAGATAACTGGCGTAGAGGCCAATAAAAATCCTGTTCACCTAGTAACCCTAATTGCTCAAAAAGTTGGAGTTTCTCTAAATGAACAAGAAATCGTCAGCGCAAGGAGGGGCACACACCGAATCGTGAACAATATTGGTGACACCGGCGCCTCGCATCCGCACACGGTCGTAGTGCGGCTGGCGCGCCGCGATCTCCGCGACCAACTGACCCGTTCGTATCTGATACAGTTGGGATAGTGAATAATGCTCAAGCACGCCGTTTTTATATTAATGAGCGGATCAACAGGCGGCTATTTTATAAGACGCGCGAAAAGGGACGCAATAAAGGTTGGAGATACGTGTGGACACGGGACGGCAAAGACGTGTGCATTTCATATTCGTTTCGAATCCGACATTGATAAAATTATTGTCAATACAAATTAATGAAAATTCACTTAAATTAAAAGTTTCTGTTAGAGTACGTTGTGTTCTTCGAAATTATGTAAGAAACAAAATTAATTATTGTATTATTTTGTCGTTTGTGTATCGTTATGATATGAATATCGTTATATTATAAACATTGTTACAGGTATCTTATTTTTTTTCTATTATTATTGGCGCCCCGTAGAGCGCCATGGACCGCACTACCCCGGTGTACAGGCGTCGGCAGTCCGCACTCGGCCCTCCCAGGTTCGGCAGACCCGGCTCAGCGCTCCCGCGGTTCTCAACAGGAGCCGGAAGTGCCGCTCGAACTTCCACCTGCTGTCCAGCACGAGCCCCAAGTATTTCATCGAGGCTCCGACAGGGATGGAAGTTCCTCCTATAATGAGGGCTGAGT
>DWJS01000588.1:0-10836 GCA_018248975.1 Codatractus imalena | reverse complement strand
AGACAGACAGACAAAAATTCTAAAAAATGTTGTTTTGTTATATGTACCGTGTATATATTCATATGCATATAGTAAAAAGCGGTTATTTTATTATTACAAACAGACACTCCAATTTTATTTATTTGTATAGATTACAAAAAAGAAATAACGGGGTTATGAGGAAACAACGTCAAAAAAGAAAAAAAATACAATCGAATGGAGAACTTTCTCCTTTGTGAAGTCAGTTGAAAATATATTTACTCAAAATTAACATTAACACACGCATTAAGATAAAGTACAACTAAAACCGAAGGGTCTAGAAGCGAAATAATGCACAGGATTTTTTTGAGTAACGTAGATGAATATTAAAAAGGAAATTTAGTAAAATACGCTTATATATTTTTTTATTAAAGCTAACTATAAGGGACACTGGCTACCTGATGGAAAATAGTCACCGTCGTCTGTGGGCAGTTGTGACACCAGAGGCTTCGGCTAGGCATCGTTGGCTATAAACATGCTTTGAATTATATTAGTGTCCGACCGAAACAGATTTTTAAGCCGAAACCGCAGCCGAACCTTTAACGTCAGTCGTAATTTAGGCCGAAACATAAGCCGAGAGTTATTCAGACATGGAACAATTTGTATAGTATACTAAAATTTTGTGTATTTTTAGGTATTAGGTATGTACCTAATAGTGAATTTATTAATTAGCGTCGAGAATATAGCTACAACTTAACACGATCTAGTCGGTCGGTAAATACCGCAACCATGAGCCCACATCCTCATCTAATATTAGCCGAACAATACACGACATTTTACGAACACAGAGTAACGCGGTCGAAAATTCGGCCGAAACCGAAATTTTGGCCGAAACCAAAACCAACGTTCGGCCAGTTTCTACTATAAATACACACCTTTCAATTTAAAACCCCAACGCAACGTTTCCACAAGCCCTTCCACAAACTGGGAAGGGTTCCAAACAGACCTAATATAGGTAAATTTCCTTATTAACGTTGAAATATCCATAACTCCATACAATCAAATCACCCTCTGTTTGTACAGGACGCTCCTGTAAATACCCGGTTGTCCCTAAACATTCCCGAATCACGTCTTAACGTGTGTTTAATGTATTAATGAGTTATAAGGGACAGTGAATGTTGGGAACTTGTCTGATTAGGTTAGTTAACTGCAGTTTAGGTGTCTATTGTAGTTCGTACCGTCATGTTTGTTCTTGGTCAGAAGGACCGTCGTGAAGCCGTTAGTGATTAAGTAATCAAACAAATAAAGGTAATAATAGTACTCCTAAATATCAATGTATATATTTGGTTTGGAATAAACTTCAAGAAGGCGAAGGTTCTCAATTTAGTTGCGTTTTTTTATTTTTAACGCATATTTCTGTCATCAATAAACCGATTCAGATTTTTTTTGTTAGATAGGGGATAGTTCCATAGATTCCATAGTTTCCAGTTTAATTTCATAGGCGTACAATCTAAAGTTTCAAAGATACGTCAGGGAACTGCTCAAACACTATAGTAAATATACTCGTATAGCTCTTGAAACTTATACATAGGATTACCTCAGAAACTCAGGAATTAACTTAGAAATTAGGAAAATATTTTGAATTTTTTCTTAAGTTGAAGTTTTGTTATATGTAGTTGAAGAAATACGACACGTTTCTTTTCACACACACACATTCACACCATTTCTACACACACAGTTTCCTTACATAACGTATTCAACGGACGTTCCAAAAACATTATTATCAGTCGTAAAAAAACGTCGCGAACGTGTTAATTAAGTTTCCGTTTTTATTTCATTGGCCGTAAAAATTAATATTCGGAAACCAGTTAGCGACACGTTCGCTAATGAGGAATCGTTTTCGAAAGCAAATAACTTCGAGATCGAGATAAGCCTAAATGTTGTTGAATAAATTCATTTGACACGAAGAAAGATAATTTTAAACTTTATTTGCTATTAAGTAAACGAAGTTCGATGTGTTGTTTATGGAACTGAATTACTTATATAATGTTTTGAAACATTTTCTGGAAGGAACGTTCAATGTTTTTAATTTTAAAAATCTCCAAAACGAATAACGCATTTATGTTTTATTTATGATAACAACATCATTACATTAATTACATCAGACTCATATTTATTACATCAGACACTAGATATTATTCATTTAGAGATTATTCATTACATCAGACACTAATAAAATTCGGCCAAGTGCGAGTCATACTCGCACATCTACGGTTCCGTACCACCGTCATTAAAATCGAGCAAAAACGACGAACAAAAACACGTATCTAACGGCAACCCCAACACATACAACATATACAAAGAACCCGAAAAATCATTACAAAATACTACAATATCACACTTCATGTTGATACTAGCACATTGCCGCAATTTCACAATATATGGTGCGCAATCGCGCCTTGTTATAAAACCTTACCATACACGTGATATTTTAACCTTTTGAAATTTTAATCAACTTATAAAGTTACATTAAGATTTCAAAAGGTTAAAATTTCAAGTGTATGCCTATTACGGCTCTGTCTCAGACGGACATACTGATGGACGGACAGATGAACAGAATGGACAGACATACGGCCCGACGGCAAGACGTCCAGGTGCGTATATAGATAGACAGTAAAGCCTCGATAATAAGGTTCCGTTTGCATGCTTTGGGTACGGAACCCTAATAAGACCAATACGTTCGCATATAAATGTATTGTAAATCGTCACCACGCCCCTGTTACTCGATTTAAAAAGAAGCAATGGTCACGAAAAAAACATTCTACAATTTAACCGCGCATTTGTGCTTTCGGCAAAAGTCAATTAAAACTACTGATGTTCTAAACTACCAATGTTCTTCAGCCTATTAAGAGAACAATACATCTTAGAACACAAAAGACGGCGTCATAAAGTACCAAAGTAACATTTGTTTCAATTTTTTGCACTCTCGGCAGTCTTTGATGTAACTTTATCAGTGGTTGGTAGCATTTTTATCCAGCTTTAAATGATAGTTTTATTGAATATATCTTTATTAATTTTCAGGTTTCTTAAATAACATCTATCAAGAATAAATTGGTCGACTTAATAAAATAAAGAAATAAATAAAAAGAGATTCAATAATTTGCATTATTCATAAAATAAATCGTCTTTATTTGTAATTAAAGTACAACTTCGTCCACGACGTACGTACGTTCGACGTACTTATATACATAAAGGTAAATATTTTACATTAATTTTCATTTCATTTATTATTAAATGGAATCGAAATCCCTAATTTGTATTACTGCGTTATATTTATTTAAATGTAAGCAAATAAATATTATAATTCGATAAGTACTGAAATTATACATTTTTATCGCATAATTTCATTCATTTAGAACACGTGTGACATGGTTAGGTAAACTATTTCACTTTTAGTGAAATCATTTTAATAGTTTTGGTCACTTCTTTCTTGGTATAAGTGGTTGTCATATTAACCAAAGGTTTTATACCCTGCATTATATAAAAACTAACCGTGTGGTAAGACTTGTACAAAAAACATTTCGTTCCGTCCCGACATTTGGGTGGTGAAATACAAAAATTAATGCGTAACTAATTATGGTCTGGCACCACCCAAGTTCACATGGTAATGCCGTAAATTTTATATTAATTGACGTAAAGTGGCCAACATATTTTTTCATATAATATACAACAAGATAAGGTAACAATTACCACGCTAAACACATAAAAACAACTGAGTTCAATGCGTTCAAGGACCGACCGTAATCTAAGATTCATAGATATATAGAACAAAATACGTGTGGCACTCGGGGACTGCCGCGCTAAAGCTACTGCATAATATTTTTTATCAACTTATGCAATTATAATTATTCATTTATTTATGCAGTCTTTTTTTCTTTCATATTAATCAAGTTATTTTCTTTGATATTAATTCAAGTTACACTTTTTGAGAGTGGTGACCGATAAGAAAACATTTTTTTTCTTTTATTGAATAAATGAAGTTAATATCGTTTATATTTTTTTATTATTTCAGCAGCAACTGCTTTTCACTGTTGTACATAGGTACACCTATGTATAAATATATACCTACATGTGTACTTACGGGGGAAGGAGTGAGTGTGGAATTATAAAAATATGATAGATACCTATACACCTATATACTTTCTCACAAACAGCTGCTTACATATTCCTCCTATTTCGGAGCAGTTCGTCTCGATCCGTTCATACAGTCGTCCCATATACATACACGTTAAGCGAACGCTCGCCCGAGCTACATGGTAGGGAGAGTGAGGGGTGTTAGGTTTTATTTTCGTAATGAAATTTCTTGATTCGGTCGCCGCGCTCAAAGCCCGCGATAAAATTTATGCAACAGCTTAAAATCTGAGTCGGTTTACTGACCTTCTAATAACAATCGTCAAAATAAAAAATACAACTGAGTTGTGAACCTCTTGCAACTTGGAGTGGACTTGCAAGTCGGAAGAAGTAAAAATTAATCACAACAAAATATATTAAATTCCACTGCCATTTAAAAGTCATAATACACATAAAACTAGAGTAATACCAAGAGAAATCAACCAGATTATTATTTCCAACTATGAACATCTGAACAAGTTTCTGACATACTAAGTAGCAATAAATGAGATCAATAGTAACGGACAATGACAGAAATAAGTTGCTTTACAACGTGAAACGACTTCAGATAAACCCCTACTGTGACGTGATTTAATATAATAGTTCTCTGACATAAGGCTATTAGAAAGCGTTGAAAATCACAGAGGAAGTCTAGGGAATCACCATGGAATTATGAACGCGTAGAATAGACAAGACAGCACAGTTCAGCACAACCGATGAGATTCCGAATGCGCCGTGTCAATACAACCAGATATAGACAGACCTGAAAATGACAATGTAACCCGGGTGTCTATCATGACATAGACATAAAGTAGTTGGTACATGCTACGTAAACGCAGCTCACATTTAGTCACTACTTTTTTGGGAACAAATTTCTTGTTGGTTTTTTTTTTCCTCCCTACTACTTTATCATGCGTAAAGGTCAAAAATTCTGCAATCTTTACAAGAATCCATATCATCATTCATTCAAGACATATTCGTCCTTCTGTCTATTACCCAATATAACTTTTTAATTGTCACAACCTTCCATTTATCCTAAATATATGTATTCGATAAAGTTTAAAAATTCATATGGCAGCTCTATTCAACATTGTTTCTATGGAAATCTATTCAGAATCTGGATGATAGCGCAGTTAAAAGTGATAGAGCTATATTACTTCAATTTACAATAAGCCTAAGTTTTAAATAGGAAAATTATACGGATATAATTTTAAGTAACGAGTACTTTTAGAGCCCTTTGTTTTATACGACACGATTATGTAAAGTAACGACCCGATTTTGTCAATCATAATGTATCTGGAAAAATTAAAATCGAAACTTCATTAATATTTTGTAAATTCGAAATTTTCGTAAATAAGGTTTTACGCATCACTTTGTTTATAAACGTACTAAGCCCCGTAGTTTGTATATCGTAACTGATGTACAAAGTTAGGCAATATCAAGCTAGGAGTTCGATGGGTGAATAGTGACTACATTTTATCCACACTTATGTGCATCGGAAGACACGTGAAACAGTCGGTCCTAATTATCATTGGATAGCATTTGCTAAATTTCATCTGAGATTTTATTGAGTGTTCAAAAACATATGATACGTGTTAGCCAGTCCCGAACCTATTCCCTCAAATCCTCATTATAATTTTCAAACTTTTCCGCAGTTGTGGGAAAATACCCGTGCGTAATGTTTTTTTTTCTTTTTTAATTAATTAGATGTAGTAAAAGAGCATCTGATCCAGCTGAAGGTAATTGGCTGCTTCCTGTAGACATCTGTAACCAATCCTTAGGATATTAGAGTATTGGAGTCCCTATCACACCCTTCAAAGCAGAAGACATGAACTAGACACAGCTATTTCAGAAATCAATTCAGAATTCGCTTCCTTAAATTGCAATCGTACGGTTTAAAGGGACGTATGCAAACAGTGCTGCGGGCGACTCCAAATAAAAACTATTGTATAAATCCGTGAGTCACGCGCGTACATATGCATGAGGGAATTAAAATAATACACGCCGTATGCAGGTGAGATATGGGTTACTTAGACATTTGAATATACTCTGACCTTCCGTTCGTCTGGCCAATTTACATATAACACAGGTTCGTTGGGATAGAACTTATCTAGGAATCAACTAGCCAACTATTTGTTCAAGGACTGTATTTCTATCTAAAGAAACATATCTGTGCAATGAAAGTATTATTATTAGAATGTACCTATATCTTATTTATACTTGAAATAGTTTGTCCTGACTGTCAAAAACAGAACAGATACTAGAAAGTTGAAATGTAGAACAATTAAAATAAGAAAAAAGATTTTTGAAGTTTAAGGATTTTTTTTCTTTCGAATTATATAGTTGCTGTTAGCCATTGTGGCCTTGACAGCTTCACCGGATTTTTTGAGGCGAACTCCTGATAGGGTTCAAGCCTGTGGGGACAGAAGACTATGATCGGGAAGATAGGGATGGTTTGTTTCCCGTTTCCGGGTTCCTTGACTGTCCGCCTTCGCTAGAGGAAGAGAAGATTATGGACCCAGCGAAGTCTCAGAGGAGTCCTAGCCTTCCACTCTCTTATTAAATTTGGATTGCGGCTGATTAAAGGGCACCTTCTGTGAGGTACGGACCATGGCTTAGGTCAGTTACGCTAATGTACCCCACATTGGTGAGTTACTACCCGTCATTCGGGGATACCGTATGGCGGCCGTGTTGTAACGGGATCCTCATCTCCGCAGGCGGGGACGGTGTGTGTAGAACCTGTTAGTGTTGAGTGATCGTTGGAGCTGGGGAGGGATTCCTCCTGAAGAGAGGAATTCGGTAGTCTAGGACATGTTTGGGACGTCTGTGGAGAGCCTTCGCATCCTTGTCAGGGATGAAGCCGGCTGTTTTGACTACTAGCTGGTTAAGGTGTTCACAAGCCAGGTGGAAATGAGAAAGAAGACTTTATATGAATGTTGTTTTATGAAATACAATAATTTCACTAAGAGTTAGTAGGTCTATAGAAAAAATCGCGCTCATCATTTTTTTTTGCATTCATGCGAAACGCGTGCTGGTTCGCAGGTATTATCTAATAAAGGTATAACGACTATGTTTTCATTTAAAGAGTATGGTTAAGCACACTTACATGAGGTATCCTAAGTTAGCCCTCAGAAGTGAGAATTTTTAGCTACTTCATTTTTATAAAGAATATAAGAATACAACATTTTTTTAAACATTTTATAACAATGCAGGACTAGGTAGGAACCTAAATATGGTCTAGGACATTCTGGACTGAAAATTGTTCTGCTAACCAACAACTACAGTAACAGCTGGCAAAAGATTTATATGTTCAAGTCGGTAGTTTGGAATGGTAATTATAAATTTCAAGAAGTAGAAACATTAAGTAAATGATTGTATGAGATCGATCGATAATTTGGGTGTTAAAAGAAGTTAAGTACTTACGTTTAACCACAGACTATGTTATGTAAAGAAATGGCATTGTTACGATGTACTTACAAGATTTTTTTTCATAATTAAATCAAGCGCTCAAGCAGATGCGCCACCTGATAGAAAGTAGTTGAGGCGCCTAGACGTTTCCAATATCAGAGGTATTAAATGTATTTCCGGCTGTAGTTCTTTTTGCCCTATTTTTAACTTTTTAAGATTTTTAAATATAAATTATAAGTTCATCGAGAGTGATATGATTGGAAATTTATTCACTTGTATGAAGATCATCAGCTCGTTTCATTATAAAGTTTTTTTACATGTTTAGTTCAGTCTAGATTTCTAAATGCAACGACTGTATTGTTGTAATAAGCAATAGGACTAATGTAATAAGCAATTGACTATTATTTGATTTCTCTTTGATTTGATCAACTTCTACTTATCCTAACTTTAGAAGTTGTTTTAGTACTAAAATAACATATAATATCATTTGTATATTTTCTAGTAATCATTCCTTGTATACGAAATATAGTCTGTCGTTTATCGGACGCGTGAACAAGACATAGACATGACTTTTAGTCATTTTCTTTTTATGGATTATTTTCATAAATTACAATAAAAATAGAATGGTTTAGTATTATCTTTTTCCGTTCATTATTGTTAACAATAAAACTTGATTCGCAAATATATATCGCTAAATATATAGGAGCGTATGTTCTATATATAACCAATATCCACAATACTGGTAGCGAAACTGAAGACCTTGAAGAATTATCGAAGTCATTTCTAGTTCTAGTTTGATCTGTGACTTTAAACAAAAATCGCCTCGCCGAGTCTTGTTAATTAAAACCGTCAATCAGCGGCGGCGGTCGATTTAGTCCTTTAGTACCAAAGAGTAAGACTGGAGAGGGGCCAGTTTTAACTTGATCTGTGTTCCATTAAGTTTGTAGACTTAAAGCAGAATATTAGATTGTATTGCTAACGAAGTTTTCCGTAGTGCTCAAAATTTCCTGCCTGCATATTGTCCTAAACTGCCTCCCTGTATATTGCCCTAAACTGAAAATTTTGCCTTATCATTACATCAAATTAAAATTGTTTTAGAGTCTAGACGGTAATAATAATTTTATTAGTCGATAACTCCTTAAACCTAGAAGTAACAAAATTCGAAAATAAAAGGAATTCTTAAATGAAAGGGAATAAGAAAGAAAACTTTAAACAGAAAAAGCTTAGTATTAAAAGTTGTATGAAAAAAGCAATAATAATTAAAATCTGTTAATTTACAAGTAAAGATGTAGTTTTTATAACAAATGGGTTTTGATGGGCGAAGCAGTATACACCCATCAGTCATAAATGGTCACTTAATAAGATTTTTATACTCACAGCTTGGACACAGCACACATGGACTTAAAACCCAGAACGACCAGACCCAGAATTTATGTGAAATAGTATTTATTATGTATATTCCTACAAGAAATCAAAGTTCATCGTTTGCACGCTTTGCCGGGCGGGGATCGATCCTGGAACCTTCTGCATACTTGCCATGATCAGCGTTTTATCATGGAATAGTCGAGGCATAACATATTTTAAATAAATTTCACAGTCAAATAAAAACGTGTATATGTATAATTTATCAAAATTCGGTTAAGGTCATTCACCTGCAGTTACTCGCTTCAACTCGTTGATTAAATTATCCTAATTATCTGGTTACGCCAAGTGTGAGGAGCTAATGAGATATGCGCATATATACATATTAACCGTAATGTGGTTTCTGTTGCGGTCTATAAGTACAGTAATTAGTACTATATTCTAATTACGTCGCCTTATAAAGTAAATCGAAAAAAAAACAGCCAAATATGAGCCGGACTTAAGCACGTGGGTTTCTGTACCACCGTAATTAAGATGGAATAAAACCGCCGGATACAAACATACAAATACCGCCCAGATATCGTGGCAAAATATTACACATCATGTGGGTATTCGCAAACAAAACAGACGACGTAAAGTCATATACGTAACTATTATTTTTTATTTTGTTATTATTATGTGTTTAGTAACCATAGTCGAACACTTTGAAAATTTGAAATTTGATTTTGTTTCCATGAAATTTCATAATACAAATAGACCTAAGATTTTAAACTAACAAATAGACCTTAGTTTGAGGGTACAAGCGCAGAAAGCGTTAATATATCACATACATATCACAGCATACTATTTTATAACTGAGATATGATGAGACTACGAAACTAGTCGGTATATATTTAAGAGCGCTTCGATTATGGACCCGGAGATATAACGAAATAACTCCAGTTTCAAGTAAATTCGTATTAAACAGGTCAGTTTTAGTGGTTTGTACATAGATGCCATAATTTACTTATTTATTTATTTATCGTAATGTAAAAGAAACAATCACTAAAAAATATTATAATGACATAAACAATATCCGTGATGACAGATACACTAAAGCAGTTGCTGGTAGTGCGAGTTTTGTTACAAATTTCAATGTACTGGCACATCTATTTTCTTAATAATCTTAGTCCAGCTCTCGTAAGTTTCAGCTAATGATGGAAACAAATAAATCGACAAATTAAACCCTTGGAACTTTATCGCGTTAACGTTTAACGGACGCGTTAACGAGACAACAGTTTTATGGCGTTGTATGGAAATTATTGTTATTGCGTCACCTGTTTTCGGAAATTTAAGATATTCTTGCCGCTAAAAGCATCTTGGTGGCAATGATTAAAGAGATGGTGACGGTTTGAATCGCGTTTAAAATGGCCCGAGAAAGGTCGGTGACAGAATTGTATGTTCCAGGTGAAAGTAATATCTGAAGCTTTCGTTATAGAAATTTAAATCGAACTGCTTTTATTTTGTACGATAACACGGTACAATTGGACTGTTTTATATATAATTCCGTAAAGAGGTAAACGTATTCTTACGAATATGTTAAGTATATCAGCAATAACTATCAGCATATAACTATAATAACTATATACTTACACCTGTCCTATATACGTCGCATGCCCCGCAAGGTGGAGTGGTCAGCATACCTGCCTGACGCACCGAAGGTTCCGGGTTCGATACACGGCCAACCGAACATAAAAAAATATACTTTTACAATTCTGTTCCAGGTTTGGATGTATTTGTCTTTGTGTGTCCATCGTACCCATGATAATGGGAATCTTATTGTGGTTACAAGTATAGAAAGTGTCTTCAGAAAACGCCTTATTTTCGTTTATGAAAAAAAATGATGAAAGTAAAAATGTATTGGTGAAAATTAATCATTCGTCAAAATGTTCAAAAATG
>DWJS01000587.1:0-10836 GCA_018248975.1 Codatractus imalena | reverse complement strand
GTAACAGTTACTAAGATACAGCTTTGTGACAGACGGACAGCGGAGCTTTTAGAAGGATCTGGGCCATAGGAACCTTAGCCAAAAGGGCGCTCAAAGCTGATGTACCTAATTGAATTTGACGTTCATTGAGTGTATGCATGTGATGACCTTATGATGAAATAAAAGATTTGAGTTTGAGTTTGAGTCCACCACGCTGGCTGACCAAGTGCCGGATTCGTAGACTTCACACACCTTTGAGAACGTTTTTTACAGAAATCTCAGATATGTTTCCTCACGATATTGTGCTTCATCGTTAAGTAGGTGATAATTAATTTCTAATACGAACATAATTACGAAAAATCGTGTGAAAGGCTAATATTCGAACTTCGGACTTCGATGGGAGGTGGAGTTTGAAACTACTAATATTGAATGTTATATTATGGGAATATTTATTTGAAGCCATAAAAAATGTATTACTTGCACGTCGAACACAGTTCCACTCAATCGTTTACCTTCTTATTGTTTAAGTTTTTCCTTTCAATTTAGGGTGAATTGAGTGATAAGGCGCCTCAGGAAATCTTGAACCGCTTTGTATTTTCTCCGCCGAATGTAGCAACGGACAAAACACCTGTCGAAAAAACGCCAGGCAGCCTTCCGATAACAATAAAGAAAAGGTACTTCAACATATTAAAGAGATTGCGGGCGAAAATCTTAGCACCCGAACGTGAGGGTCCGAAGGGTAGGGTTCCGCGGGCCTTTATCACGAAACCAGTTTAATGAGACTCGTACGGTTTATACCAGTGCTCGTGTAGGCAGGTCGACTTATATCGGATAGCCTCCCTAAATCCTCTTCAAGTTCATTATTCTAATTGCTTTTTCATATAGAACTCAAACGGTTTACTCTTTCGAGTACCATCGAGTTTCGCGGATGAAAACGTGGAAATTAAATTATTTTCTGCTCAACGCGGATGTTTTTGACGAGATTAATTCGACATAATGGACGCTTTTCCGCTATTTTTCGGATTTCAAATCTTGGAGTTTAATTTTTCTTTGACATTTTTGAAGATTATAAGTACCCTTCAAAGTTCTCCATTTAATTTGATGCTCTGGCCTTTAATGATTTTACCTATAGTCGCATATTTATGTTTTATGTATGTTAACGATTTAAACTAAATAGAACATAGGCTGCAACCATTTTTAAGTCCCACTGCTGGGCACGAGACTTATCACCACGTTACTTCAATGCGGATTGTGAGAGAGGGTATGGGATAGTGGTGAACCCTTGTCGTATGTTTTCAAACTGCCGTTTCATAACTGTTATCCAGTGATCGATTGATAACATTCCCTCCGAAAGACAGAAGCGCGCATGAAATTTAGCAATTAGCGGTCACTTATATATTTAATCCTTTGGGTACGGACACAAAAAAATGAGATAGATTTAGGACATAGGACTAATCACGCCATGGTAATTTTCACACACTGTCTATAGTATGGCCGTTATAACAATAAATAATAAAAAAGTAAATTGAAAGTTTCAAAAATAATATATAGTTAGTTATATGAATCCACGCCAATTATGTTGCCGTAGCGGCGAGATGCGTGTATCGACATGAAGTGTGATATCGTAATATTTTGTTATGATATCCGGCGGTACTTGTGTTTTGCGCTTGCCGTTACAAAAGTATTGTTCAACGTTTTTCGCTCGATCGTAATGACGGTAGTACTAAACCTATAGCGTGTCCGATTCGCATTTGGCCGATGTTTTTGAAAACTAGAGATCTTTAATTTGCGAAGTTGTTCAATCCAAAAATAAGAATTAGTACGCCCAGACGTATTAATTCTTATTTTTATTCGTATTCGTATTTCGTACTTTCAGACTTGGAGATAACAACTTTCTAATAATGTCTTTAATATAATATTATCCCGGAATTTAGACATTTGATTATGTAACGGGGTATTCACGATTCTCACTATACTTGTGCCTGTCGGTTTTTCCCGTCACCGCAGATTCGTCATGACCACGGTATATACAACTGGCTCAATATACAGGCAATATATAAATAATAAGGTTCAAACAATACCTAAATTTAGATATAACTAAACCGGTTTTTAGTAAATGTGTTGTGGATTTTAAGCGGCATGCATGCATCAAATCCTAGCGCATGTTCAGCGTGTTTGTATACGGCTTACGTGCAATTGTCTACGCTGAATCTGTTTGCTATACGTGGTACGTGTACGACGAATGTAACGTCCGGATGAATAGTGTGTACTCTTTTTATTGGCAAATTTGTGAACTGTTTCTGTTTTCTAATTTGGTTTTAAAATATTTTTGCAACGGATTTAATTGTGTTGTATTAATGTATGTATGGACATGTCTGTATCTTTTGAACTAACGGCTTGATTTTAACATATGAGGTGTCGTTGGATTCGTCAGTTGTGGAAGTGATAAATAAAGTCCCGGGAAGTAACGAATTTAGGTTTTTGCTGGACGACATTTTTGTATACCGTAACAATGTGGATATTAAATGAAAGCTAAAATTTTATTTTCTAAGTTTGAAACGAAATAACTACAAAACCAGTAGCTTCGACTGGTTCGAATAACTACGAACTTAATAGGAAAAATAATTAACTTAATAAAAGGTAAAAACAGGTAGTGTATGTATAAAATTTTGTGAAACAAAAAATATATATTACATATTGTTTTGAGTTACTTATTTAAGCTAATAATGAAATGTACTAAATAGATATTAAATATTCCAAGGCGCTTTAGGCAAGGAGCATTTATGTACAGAAAGCACTTTCAACATGCTTGCCAACGTTTTTTTTTAACAGAAAATCCTTTCAAGCCTACTCTTATCAGTTCATTTACGTTGTGATTTTTTTTGCTAAATTATAATTCAATTAATTCCAACTCAGTGTACACCCTGCCTTAGGAACATGATTTGTTATGATCACCTCAACCGCTCGGCAGGCGGGCGAAACAGCATCAACTTTAAATATAAACACAAACTAAATACAACTTTAGCAATTTAACTTTAAGCGCTAAATTGCTGAAACATTACCCTTTCCCGAAATCGCTAAATAAACGAACTAAACATTATCGCTGCAACAATTAAGGAGAGTATAATGAAAAGCGATACACCTTTTAGTTTTCGACTCTAGGTCTGAAAAGTTAAGGTTTGAAATAAACTGTATTTGCAAATTTGGAATTAAACGGCGCCTAATAACATCTTCGTAATATTTTCGATGTTATGACAAGTGTTAATAATTTATTCTATTTTCGCGTCGTTTCTACGCTTCGTTTGTCAGTTCTTTGTTTATTTGTACATATACTTCGTAGCCATCCTTCCTTTTACGGAATATACTACCGTATTATGTTTATGGCAAGGGGATCATTTTATTTTGCTCATGTGTTAAAAACTATTAGTGTAGTTAATACATTTTGAGCAGTGGACCAGTGATTGTTTATATACATTTTGGATTGTTTATTTAAACTTGCTCTCTCTTGCTCACGACGAAATATCATGAGGAAATGCATGCCTAAGGATTGTTTTAAAAATGTTCTCAGTAAGTGAAGTAAAATCGCGCTTGATCAGCGTGGCGGACTGGCTAAAACCCATCTTACAGACAGGTGGCCACTATCACAATAATGAATTGATAATTATTGGATGTTATTTCATTATTTGAAAGTTTTGAAAACAAAAAGACGCTTTTTCCAACTATAACCCTACACTAGTATTCCCTGTACGACCCATGTACACACATAGAGACCATACACAAACACCTAGACCCTAAACAGAAATCTAAATTCATTTAGATTTCTGGCTGGTCAGGGATCGAACCCAGAACCCTCAGTGTCAGACCGATATGGTGAGCACACACCCACGCGGCACGAGCATTTAAAATACCAGGACTTTAAATTCCGTATGAAAACTATGCATACATAGGAATAAACCTTATATCACCATCAGCACGTCAATATTCTTTACAATCTGAGGGACTTTTGGGGATTCCATAGGCTAACCCTCGGGATTAAGGTGAAAGACCTCAAATCAATAGAGCCTGAACAATAAGCCGCGACTTTCCACGTGATAAATTGATTCCCTTGTCGTTCGTTTGCTCGCCCATTCTTAGTTTCGTTCATTGCTTCGTTCACAGAATTTCATTCTAGACTTATTGTGGATTGGTTGGTGAAGTGAAGTTTATTTAAATAATGTATTAAAGCTATTCCTTGTCTGTTTTATATGCGTAAGTATTTATCTCGGAAAAGGCTAAACCGATTTCTACAAAAAAAAGGTTCTCCGGCTTCTATCAAGTAGATATGAATAGTGCGGCTTAGCACTTGGCCAGCGTAGTGGACTATAGCCTAAACCCATCTCACATCGAGGCCTGTGTCCAACTTTGTACAGAAATGTTGAGTTGACGATGATGATGATAGATGGGCAGCGGTATTTTTCCCGTAGTGTACAATTCCTGAGAAGTTTGTAATGTCATGCCAATCCAAAACACACCCATTGGACAGGATCGATTGCCACAAGACATTCGCCCGCGCTGGCAATGATTATTTTATAACGGAAGGAACAATGGACGGAAACTAGCATGATTCACCTATAGCTTACGTAGCAGCTATTGTTTGATTTTTCCTACGCGTACTAAGCCCTATTTGGAGCTGGAGGAGCTTCAAACTGGAGGAGGACCTGGAACCTGGACCTATTGAGTTCGGTTAAAAAAGTCTGCATTCAGAGTCCCACACTACAAACCTTTATCTGAAATCTAATTACTTAATTGCGATGTTTCTTACGTACAATCCACACACAATCAATATTTTATACGTTCATTTTATCCATAGATTTTCATTAAGTAATATAGGGTTGATAGCCAATTAGATGTTCAACGATTCGGATTAGTTTTACTATCGACCAGATATTTCGCACCTTCACTAATGCCCGCTTTTAGCGTTCACATAAAATTTATAACCTACATTTTCATTAAAGCTCGGTTGGGTCAGATGTTCTCAACGTTTCGTTGAACTTCTTTTCAACTTCAAAAAGAAGGAAGCTCGTGTATAGTTTTTTTAATGTTTTAATTTACAATGTTTTGTCGGATGGAGAAATTTAACTAAATGGGATTTGTTTTATTTGGCATTGGATATTGGGATTCGAACAGCTGGGAACTCCTCAAACTTGAATAGAAAATGTAAAGTGATTGATATATTGGTATGATTATGACAATCCAGGACTAGGTGGGGGTACCTAGGTGGGGGTACCTAGCTGGGGGTACCTAGGTGGAGGTACCTAGGTGGGGGTGACAAAGTAGGCGTTGATGTCAGTTTAACGTATTGATTATATGAAATAGAAGTAAACGCTGATATTAAGTGGTCACTGTAACTGTAACTGCCTAAGTAACTGGTGTCTGACGATCGATCACTCCGTTGTTGTCCCCGAGAAGTAAATTGGAAGGCCACACAATAGTATCTTTGCTTTATTAAGCCCTAACCAGAACATAATTCAGGGCAGCACTACTTCGTTTCGTAATACAATCTCTTCACAAGGGAGACATCATAAAGTTGGAAACCACTGGTTTGGATTCACTATTATTGTTATAATAGTCGTAAAATTTAAATCCCAGGGAGAGTATGGAGATGCCTTTATGTGAGAATGGACGTCGCCTTAATTGGTTAACTATCAATTTGTGCCGACTTCGTCTGTTCGCTTTATTTTCTGTAAATGACTTCCTGATTTTATTTTAATCCAAGACTATTTTATATAATATTTGTAAAAAGTGATATTATTTCTTATCATCATATGGACTTCTTCCATATTATAAATAAATTAATAGACCTTTTCGTACATAAGAAGATAACGTTTAATCTATATAGCTGTATCGAACTTGGTTATATAAACTTTTAAAGTTCAAATCAACCTCATTGCTTCATATATAAACATTTTGTGGCGGCAATTATTTATTCACAATTAACATGTCCACGACAAATGTCTGCATTTATTTAAATGATGTTATGATTGGAATGTTATGTTACGTACGCGAATGTCTCATTGGAAATCGTATGAATACTCGTGTAGTTTGCAGCTGTTGATTGTCACTTTGTGGTCTTTGCACTATTTCGCGTTGCACTATATAGCAATGAGGTTGATTTGATCTTTAAAACTTTGTATAAGGAAGCTCGATACAGCTAAAAAGATACATCCATTCATATTTTTGCATTTATCGCCATCTAATCGGGAACTAATGTCACATCATCAACAACCACTCGCGAGGCCTCAGTAAACCATCTTCGCCTGAATTTAATTCTATCAAATACGCCACCATTTTGATATGCACTTTATATGCGCATCTGACTTTTGCAGTTTTTTCAGGATTCCGTATCCAAAGGGTGCTATTGAAACCCTATTACTACGGCTCCACTGTCCATCTGTCCGTCTGTCCATTTGTCACAGAGCTGTAACTTATGAACCATTCTAGGTAGACACTTGAAATTTTCACACAATTCAATTAATTTTTTTTTAAAAAAACAGAAGCTTTAACAATAACAAAGGCATTATGGCGACATACGAGTACCCACAAAGAGGATGAAAATATAATATTTTGTTAAAATGTCCGACGATATAATATGTAATATTTGTCGGTACAAATGTATTATTTGACTTATTTTGCTGGATCTTAATAACGGGTACGGAAAACTTCGCGTGGGTCCGACTCGCACTTGGCCATTTTTTTATTTGAAAGGTGGTTTGAGCGCCAGTGTACTTCTATATATTTCAAGACAATCATAGTCTTTTGTAGATTATCAGATTTTTTCATAATAAGTCGGCGGTTTATAGCATTGTAATCAATTTCAATCACACAATCCAATAAAATCCAACAATAAATAGAAAAACAAATTGCAAACAATAGAATAAGTTAATCTTACAAATCTCATTTACGTGTTCCTTCAGTACAGCGCAATCGTATCAACATCAGCTTCGGCGAGGGATGGGCTCCGCGCCCCTCCAACCGTTGGGGACGATAGCAATTTTACGCAAACCGTAAAACCCGAACACTTAGCAGCGTTATCTACCCATCTGCCATATTGTGCGTTTCAGCTTGTTACGATCGGAAGACTGCGGTGATGACACACAGTTGATTGTTTTGGGCGTGATCGCATCTATCCATCAACTTTTAGAATCCGATGCATATAGGATTCCTCTAGATGAGTCATTTTTGTGAGCGAATATAGTAAATTTGCACTTGTTAGCAAGTTTTTTTTTAATTTGAGAAGCAGCGAACGAGCTTGCTGTTAAGTGGACACTGCCGCTCATGGACGTCTCACATACAAGTCTCCCTAACCTCACCCTTCAAACCAGAACACATCACCACTTTACACTATTGTTATAATGCAGACGTAGTTGTGGCGTTGGTATCGAAATAAAATTATTGTAATGGTGGTTACCATTGCAGCAAGTATTTTGATGTTATAAAGTTATAATTGTAGTTTTTGCAATGCATAATCCGCTTTAAACTGTGTTGTTAGACAGATTGAAAAAGAAAATCGTTACGCTGTTTAAATGTTCGGTCGCAAATATGTTCTGACTCTAAAGAATAATTTGGAACGTTCGATGTTAATATGTCTGCTCCTACATTAGAACTCCACAAGTATCTGCCATTACTAAACTACATGCATGTTTCCGTACTTCGGAGGGCACGTTAAGCCATCAGTCCCAGTTTTATCGCTAGATATCAATTGTTAAACTTTGTTGGAGGTCTTGTGGGCTATTTGAAAAAATGCGACACGGATTGGCCAATAACCCGCACCCATTCCACCCCATTAGAGCAGCGTTATTGAGTACGCTTAAGGCTCTTTTGTAGGTGGAGACCCGCGGCAGCAACCGTGCAGTGGGAAATAGGGTGACATCGCAATCGAATCCTTAAGCAACCATCACCCGTTTTAAACACAATATCGACCCATGTGTTTTCAGTTTTGAGGCTTTTCCAGCAATAAAATTTGCATAACTACGCTCCTTGGCACGGGTGCAGTCTCTTATTAAATTTCCACCCCACCGAAAGTCATTAATGGTTTTAGCTCAACCACCTACCGGTGTTATATCGTGATAAATCATAAGGTATCAAGTAATGGCTCCGTACGTGGTTTGGATGACTGTTATTGCTACCTCAAGATGGTGTAATCCGCGCCCAACGGAAGGCAAGGATTCGCGGATTAGGGATAATCTTTTGTATATACGATATGTACACTTTAGGAATGTTATGTTTCTCGGAATAGGAAATGAATATGAACTCGTTCAGGTAACGAAAGTCATATGAAATGAAGACGCATATCTTCTTCATTCCTTACGTTTAATGCATTGTATTTAGCGCCTAATTTTTTCAAAAATAATACCTTAATTATTCTCCACGAATAACGAGAATCCACCCACCGTACATTCAAAATTGATAGCGAGGCGTCAGCGTGTAACAATATACTGATAACAAACGACCAGACATCAGTTAGTATCCAATTACAGTCCGCCCTCATGAATCTCACATTCGTAACCGTCCATTCTATCATGCTGCATGGTGATTAGAGAAATGTACTCTCACGCGGTTATTTTATTTTTGTGCACTATATCTATGACGAGTGCGTCTGTTGTCACGTTTTTGCCGAGTAATCATTTCAATTTACCAATCAATTTTAAAGATGGTAAACTGCCGTGCTCGAAGGAGACAGTTATATTCCCAGAGACAATGTTGGGACCAGTAAGAATGGACTCCGAAATATCTGTAAGTGGATTCGTTTTGCCAAGAGATGGCGAAATTGTTTTAACAGATACTACGATTGAATTTGGAACTGATCAAGCCGATGTTAATTGCACCCATGAAGGCAATATATATTTCATGGAAAGGGCTGCAGCGACGTGGTGGCAACCTGATGTTTGGAGTTCTCCAAAATTCAATGCTGCAACACCAGATGCAGAGAGAGTTCCATGTTTTGATGATATCGTTGAATTCTCTTTTGACTCTCAATTCAGTCTAGTTTTGCCAGATATAATACAGTTCGTAGCTGGGATAAAAATTGAAGATACTACATTAGCAACTGGTGAATTTAAATTTCTGGTACGTCATCAATATAGCCCTCTGGAGCAATTCATATTGAATTCTTATATGGATACTGGCATCATAGTTGAATCTAAACAATGTCCATCTAGAGCTGGCTGCCCTTGTCAACTGAATCCATTAAACATTAGCTGTGAAGCTAAATATTGCTCAGTACCAAAATGTGTTGACCCAATTAAGCCGGTCGGTCATTGCTGTAAGATTTGTGGAGGTGCCATCGCTTTTGAAATTGATGAAAGTTTTGACATAATGACATTCAAGGAGCTTGTGGACGAAACTGTTGAAAGCTATGGATCGGACAGCTTAGTGTACCACATAGGCAGATTGCCAGGCAATCAAATACAACTCGTAGTCGTTGATAAGGCAGAGTATTCAGGAACAAGTGCAATAGTGGTCAACGCTATTGATCATGGAATGGAGAGACACTGGGTTCAAGGCGCAAAATATGTTGACATCAGTGGAAATCCTCTAGATATGGTTGGATTGAATGGAAAGATCTTCGTGTCTATGTTATTTTTGGTAATCCTGGTCATGAGTGGCATATACGTTTATTATTACAAATTGGATGAATTATCTAATGTTAGGTTTTCGATTTTGCATCGTAACGCACCTGGAGTATTTTCAAGATTTGAGACTAGGACCGATAGTGTAGTGTGCTTGACGCGAAGAGATTCCGAACTTCCCCTTGGTAGAACAGAGGTTGGTACAGCTTTTAGAAATCCTTTATACGACTCGACCAGACAACGGGCGGAGTTAGAAGAAACTCATTCAGTTTCAGACAATGATTAATGTTATAATTACTCACCGTGTCTGCTTTCATGTTTTTATCTATTATTATTTCTTACTTCTATTAAATGTATAAATATTTCATATGACTATTATATATTTAATTTGAGAAAATATTATCCCTTTGGCCTAATAAATTGTAGCTTTGAACATGAGTAGCTAATATATTAAAGTATTATTTTTTAATATATTATTCACCGTATATAATATTTGTACCTTAGTATATCGTGTTGTAGACAAAATGTATAACCTGCAAATACTTATGATTGTAAATCAATTTATATCACATCAATAATTAGTGTACTATCTTAGTTAAGTAACTCATAGTCAGAGAATAAAGTATCTATGGATCTATTTAGTTATATGCGTTGTATGTAATGCTATGTTATATAAGGTATTTACCATTTATTGACCTTTTTAGGTAGAATGACCTACCAAAACTTTACAAAGATACAAGGAGTACATTTGTACCATTTTGTTGATTTCTTCTTTCTGCTTTGTCATAAATGTCCACAAAATTGAACAAATAAATAGGATTCCTGCTCATAATTAATTAATAAGTATAATTTAAAAAGCAAACGATATCATGACGAAAAACAGTCTTCAGTTTCTAAGCTTTCCTTGAACGTAAACTCAATCAATAGTATTGAGTTACTCGACTCAAAGCGACTGTCATATGCATCGTTAATCATCTTCCTTTGAAGTTTCCACCAGAAACGGTGGCGATGATATCCTTTGAGTATTTTTCAACTTTTAATCAGTTAACGCCTCATTAATTTGAGTTGTTACTGAACAGTTAGCCATAAATAGGTTATTTATTCACATTTTTATGGTTTCGTATTTGTGTTCTCGTATTTAATGTAGGGTACATTAAATAATAAACAATGAGTGGACCGAAAGAAGATAAAAATACAATTCTTTAACCTTCAAACATAGTATAAAACATAACATGTATATCTGTACATG
>DWJS01000586.1:0-10836 GCA_018248975.1 Codatractus imalena | reverse complement strand
AATTCCGTAACGAAAATAAAACCTAACACCCCCCACTCCGCCTACCATGTAGCTCGGCCGAGCGTTCGCTTAACGTGTAAAAAGAAAAAAAAATGTTTTTTTATCGGTCACCAGGCTCAAAAAGTGTAACTTGAATTAATATCAAAGAAAAAAAAACTGCATAAATAAATAAATAATTGCATAAGTTGATAAAAAATGCTATGCAGTATCTTTACCGCGGCAGTACTTTACCCGAGTGCCACACGTATTTTTTTAATGAATACATGAGAGTTCGAGACGTAGCGTTCATATTAAGCTGTATCTTAATAGTATAATGAACTAAAGTTGGCTCCAAATTTTTCCATCTAAGGACTAAATTGAGTCATCTTACGGTTTATGTAGGATATGTCTGTTTTACATATTATTCAGACTAATCCAGCATGTTTTGTTATTTTAACGGACTACTACGACACTACAAATGACAACAATCTTAGAAAATAAGTACGTAACTAGTATGTGTGTCGCATTCAAATGTCAAATTCTTTAATGTTGATGGTCCTGCCATGTCCACGACAACGTAGCTCCAACATTGTGTAAGATATTTCAACGCACTAGAAAAAGCAGGGCTATAATCTGTATATTGAATATGAAATAGTGCAGACCTGCAGCAACGTCTGCAGTTCGTGGGGCTCCTTGTCGCGCAGGTAGAAGAGGCAGTTGCGCGGGTGATGCGCGTGCAGGCCGAGCCGCGCACAGTACTCACTGAGACCGCAACGCGCACCCATCATGAACGGCTTCCCGCATCCGTAGCAGAACTCATATTTGCATTGAGTGCACGTGAAGTGCATGCAGCCACCCCTGCATACCATTCACTTTTAATCACATAATAATTGCAGTACTTATTAAAACACTACATCAGTAAAAACTTTGTAACTAATCGATTTCGTTAGGACATTCGTAATCGGGACGCACTTTATATTTCTCATACTTCTACAAGAACTTTTGCATAAAATCTCTTTTAAAGATGATTAACATTTAAGTGATCGTAGTTCTCTTGTAACTAAATAAAAGACATAAAACGAAGGAAGGATATGTTGCCAATACCGACATCGACGGCCTATATGTTGCAGATAAGATTATTGAGTTTTCGTTATTACCTTGACAATGAGTATTTGAAATGACACCGAGGACATTCGAGACCGTTGTCCCGAAGATGCTGTTGTACAGCTGCGACAGAGCGCTCAGGATCATTATCTTCTAACCAAGTTGTATATTGTTCACATGTCAAGCCTTCGTGGTTTGACGACCACTAAAACGAGACAAATTATTATTATTATAAGTATTTAATAAAATCTACTCGTTTTTAATTTACCGGTTTCGTTTACGTATAACTCACCGGTTTTCTACAAGTAGCACAACTGATCGATTTACATTCTGGGCAACGCAGCTTCTTTTGCTTAGGATGAACGAAGAATCCCGATGAACATTCCACGCACCATCTGAAGTTTGGATCTTTTGCTAATGTTCTGTCTCTTAACTGAAATTGAAGATACATACATAATTACATGTTATATATCAATTATAACCATAATTAATTAATTATATAAATATTGTAATTTGCCTTTACCTTTCTTTGAAACAATTCATGCAGATCTGGATCTAGCAGAGTTTTAAGTTGTATGTCAAGATGCGCAAAGTATTCGAGCCAAGAATCTTCGGGTAGATTTTCTAATTCGGGTTCCTTACAGTATGGACATACACAATCTGCAATACTGCGCTCTGAAATTTGCACTGTGAAGTAAAGTCGAGCGCATTCACGACAGCATCGATGTGTACATCGTAGCATAGACACCATCTGCAAAGAGTATTTTCGTGTTCTTGCAACTCTTATATAATATCGCATATATTAAAGAATATTACAGATACCATACCTCATGTTCTGGAACTCTGGAAGCGCAGAGTTCACAGTCTTGCTGCAAATAAGCGAGTGCAGTTGAGAGGTCTGTACATTCCAGTGCCGCCAGGAGCGCGGCAGGCGGTTCCGTTCCTCGGGCTATTAATTCAACGGCTAATTGAGCTTGTTCCCAATTCTCTGTTGCACCCTCGGCTAGCAACATTCGTGCTTGTCTCTAAATAAAAAATAAAAAAAAATGTTTAATATTGGTGAGCCATTGAAATTATTCAGAAATTTCGAAATAATTTCGTACAAATTATTACCTCGGGGGAGCCTTCTGGAAGCTGTACGCGGGCTAAGTCAATAAATTGACCAGAAATTCGGCGCAATGTAATCGGTTGAGGCGTAGACGGTGTGGGTGTGGGTTCGGTTTCTTGATTTGCTTTCACTGATTTCTGATCGTATTCGTCAGAATCACTATCAGTCCATTCGTCTTCGGTTCGGCATGTTTCTCGAAAGAAATTGTCCTTCTTTTCAGTTGGTGAAGTCGACTTCGGTGACGGCGGCTTTTGGGGGTTTTTAGTAATTAAGGGCGGCAAGGGCGCAGGCTTTTTCTTACTTAAAGTTGCTGATGTCGTTGCTTTAACGTCAGGGGTAATAAGAGCAGTTTTTATTTGTTTGCTGTTGAACAATTGATTTTGAAGCTGTTTTACGTGTCCACTTTGTACATTTCCAAAATGAGACTTTGGAGGAGCAGGTGCTGGGTATTGTTTTAAAGAACCTCGTCGGACAGGTACTTTGGAAGCTATTACTTTAGAAATATTTTTGTCACTTTTTGTTTTATTATTCTGTATCGACTTAATGAGTTTTGGAATATTTGATTTATTTGTACTTACGGTTTTATTTGGTTTATTGTCTTCATTTGAGATAGAAGTATCGTCTTTTGAACCTCTATTGTTAAGCTCACTTTGATCATTTTGCATTTTGAAATTATTTTCTATCGATATGATGTTTTGGTCTTCTAAAGGTTCTCCATTAACATTTATCGGTTCATTATGTTCATTTAAATTTTGGAAACCCAGTTCATGTTCTAAGGGTGATGTATTTGCTGTTACGGCATCATTTTCCGATGTTTGAGACTGTTCTAATTCATTAATATTTGATGACAGCGTTGCATTAGTTTTATGTTCAACAGAATCATTTTGCGGAATGAAGTCATCATTAACTTCTGATGTATCAGAATCTTCATCGAAAGAATCATCTACATCAGTCACAGTAGCGACTAAGGTTTGTGGTTTATTTTCCAATATAAATAGCTTCGTTGGCATTTCAGTTTTATAGTGTGTCATGGTTATAGTATGTTGTTCTATATTGCTTACAATAGCATTCAATAATTGTGGTTTGTTTTCGGATATTAACACTTTTGTTGGAAATTCAGGATTATAGTTAATCATATTCAAATTTTGTTTGATGACAATTTTATGAGGTTTGTCTGGTGGATTTGGTATATAATTGTCTTGTTTACTTTCAGAAATGTTTTGTGAAATCGTTTCATGTTTGTGATTATTTAATTGTTCATAAATTTCATCAAATGAATTTACAGCATCAAATAAATTATTATTTAAATCTTGTCTATTTTCTTTCATTTGATTTACTTCTAAAGTAAATGTATGCTCTTCCTGTAGACTTTTTGCTATAGAATCTAAAATCTCGATATTTGTTTGCTTAAAGTCTTCAATTTGATTATCCAAGTGATCCATGGCTTCCTCAAATTGTTCATTATCTTCAGAGCTAGTTCTGTTACCTACGACTGGCTGGTTTTTGGAATGCTGGTCAGATTCTTCATCACTACCAGTTTCTTTATCTTCTGAGCTTAAATCATCGGTTTCTTTTTGGCTATCACTATAGTTAGAATCTTCGTCAGAAGCAAAATTGCTTTCATTTGAACTTATATCTTCTTCACTACGCGACTTACTACGTCCATGTAAAGAATTTATATCGGAATGAATTTCATTTTTCATCTGTTGAATAAGCTTAGCAGTGTTATCAACCATGTCACGTAGATTTTTAGACTTTTCTTCCTCTTGTATATTAGTATTTGTATTCGATTCCATAGAATAACTTTGACTTTGTAATGCATCTGGATCAGGGCTTTGTAATATATGTCGATTACTTGGTTGGGTACTGTTGGTGACTTTGTCAGAAGCAGCCGGTGTTTTCAAAATTTCAGTTTTTGAATTGTTTCCAGAATCAGTCTTTCTAGATTTCTGTACAGATTTGGTTGATGATTTATTTTGTCCTACTTTTCCTATATTATTATTAGTATAATCATTTTTTGAATTTCCTTTTATTTGCTTAAAGGTAGAGTCTTTATTTCTTTGTAGTTCAGAGGACCTTAGTTGATTGTCGATGTTTGGTAGTGGGCTAGATCGGGTTAATTCATTATAAGCGTTAATAAAATCATTTTCAAAATGTGTAAAATCTAATGAATTATTTTTATTTTCCGATGAGCTAGTATTTACTGTCTTTTTCTCATTTATTGGTTTTTTAATAGACATATTTGATAGTAAACCTTTTAAGAGTAAATTTTCATCAATCGACGGTATCCCGGCTTGCATAAGTAGTAATTTCAGTTTTTCTGCTATGTCTACTTGATTAATTGCAGTACTTCCATTATTTTCAATTAATGTTTCAGGGTTGGGATCAATATTGGTAGTATTTGATTTACTTGCAATATCCTCATTACTAATCGTGTTTCCATGATTTGGACTATTTGTAGCATTTGTATATTCGTCATTTAATAGGTGTTGATCATTTTCATACGATTTTTTGTAATCAACATCTAATGGTAAATACATCCAGTCGTCGTCTTGATATTTGTTTGTAGTCGGAACTTCGAATTCATCTGAACTCTCTTCTGCTGAAATGTAAACGTGACTGTTATGATGACGAAATGGCGAAATTATGATATGTTAATGTTTTGTTCTGTCGTTGAGATTACCGCGAGTGCGGTGTGAGCGGCCGCTTGTGCGCAGCGGCGGCGCTGCGTCGTCGTCTGCGCCGTTCGGTGAGCCCCATACGTGGCCACGCATACGGCCATCTTCGCTTACCCTGATTTCTTCTGCCTGAAATTTACGTAATATTTTATAGTAGCAGTCTAGTGGTGTAATTTTCCGCCTCCCTCATGTCCTGGGTCCAAATATAAAATAGTTTGAAGTTCAAAATACATCAACAGGCTTAAATAACAAATCAGAAACATTGATTTTATCTATAAGTGTTGGAGATATGGGATCCTTTTTATAAGAAGACAGTTTAACAGTACATTAGTTGTTTCTAGTTTACCTGTCGGCGACTTCTTTCAACACACTCGGTAACGGCGGGCCACATGGCGCCGCGATGGCGTGCGAGGGCGGCGCGTGCCTCCAGCTCCGTGATGGCGGCGCCTGGCGCCAGTCTGGCTGCGGCTGCACGCACACCCGCACACAGGCTGGGCCAGCGTTCCCGCAGCCAAGACAGCGGTGCTATTGGATTTTGAGCTAAAGCGGCGTGCACTTCCGCGGCACTGAAACCCAGTCTTTCAGCTTCGCTCATCAGCCGAGCTAGCTCGAGGCCCCTCTCTGCTTCTCGTTTGGCTCCAGCCCCGGCTAACGCTTCGAGTGATATCGCCCTGTTGCCAGAGAGTGGCTCCGGTGAAGGAGCCTGAAATGAAGAATAAAAAATGATTATAATTAATTGCAGTTACTGTGTTATGCCGTAGCGGTCGTTAAAAATCGATTTCCGCTGACTTACTCAGGCCTCCCATCTGTAATACACGTCTAGGTAATGCAAGTTTTATGCGGAGAACCTGCGGATGACCTGTTACTTGTATTATTGTGATCATTACTGCAAGTAACGAAATGTCTGTGAACTTATACACTTAAGGCGTCTTCTGTTGCGGCGCCGCATGTACGGTATGTACAATGAAAAAAAAAATTGGATTTTGCACCACGATAACGCCCCTGCTCACTACTTTGAAGGGGACAAAATAGATATTCACGAATAAATAAATAATTTTTGAAAATACACAAAATTCGCGATACTTTTTGTACGATATATGTATAAGCTGCTAGGTGTGTAGAGGAGGGTGGGACAAGACGGCACAGCTAACCATTAAATGGATAAAACTTCGCCTCATTTTGACTAAATTCATCGGAATTCACATTCACATGTGTGAAATCAGGGGAAGAATAAGGCTAAAAATGAGTAATTGTATCGAATCTGTGGTAACAAGGAAAACAGAAAAAAAAACTGATTTTTAAAGTGGGCCTTCTTGCCCCCGGGAGGGGGGCAGTATTCCCCAACCCTTCGATATATGAGTGGCCGTACCTCTGAGCCGTAGAGGCTGGCACGGCGGGTTGGGCGCGCGCGGCGCAGGTCGAGGTGCGAGGCGCGGCGCGTGAGGCGCGCGCGGCGGCGGCGCTCGCCCTCGCTCCAGTCCGCGTCCGCCGCCGGGCTGCTGTCGCGCACCTCGCGCCACTCCCAGCGCCCACCGCCGCTCGTGCGACCGCTGCGGACGCTTCGTTCGCTCTCCTGCGCGACGGAAAGATATTTCATTACAAGGAACTGCTTCTTTTCCGTGTCGCATAAAGCTTATACCTATACATCGCATGTACAAGTTAACGCATTTTTCATGAATTGAAGTCACAAATGAATATGCAGTCCTCCTGATGTTTACTAACTATTGTCGCCCATGGGCATCTGTAATGAACTTCAAATTGGATTGGTGTTCTAAGACGGGACAGATGTATAGCTACCAGTGAAGAGTAATTTGTAATATCTTGTGAAAATATTTTACCACACCCATTAAATCAGAACATTGCTTTAGGTGCACCGGTGGTACCAAATCATCCACAGAGTTGTGCCAAAACGTTCTGTTAGAACCGATTTCTGTAGTCAAAATCAAAAATCTTTTATTATTATCACAAGTATTACAGCAAAAATATTGCCATGAATATAATTGTAGAATGTTGATGTTACCCGAGTGTCGCTTGATAGTGAGTGTCGACTGTGGGACCGTTCACGGGTGGCGTCGTCGCGAAACCGTCGCCGCGGCCGCGAACGTGACGCAGATGGAGCACGCTCCCAGCTGCTCGGCGCTTCGTAAGTCTGGAAGTAGATGAGGACGTTAACAATGCTCTCCTTAAGTACGAAGTCTTAGCTCGAAGAAATCGTTCGTTTCATTTATGTTGTGTGTGTGTGTAATACTTTTATATGTAAAATAGGTGAAAGCAGGGTAGTGTCCGACCGAAAGTTCGGTTTCGGTTTCGAAAAAAAAACGGGTTTCGGTTAAGTTTCGGTTTCGGCGGCACACTTGCTGGAACTACGACCGAAACCGAAACTGCATTCGGAAGATCTCGCGCTGTGATCGGTCAAGTTCGGCACGTTGAATTCTATCCAAGCGACTAAGATATTTTGTACTGCGTCCACGTACATACCTAATCATGTCGTGACTGGCTTATAAATAAGTCATTTTATGTTAAATATGTTAAATAAAAAAATGAACGATATTCAAAAAACTAACCCACCTACTCAAATACCTCATCTATTTTAAGTGCATATTTTTAAGACGCATTTTTTTAAAAATGGAATAACTTTTGTGATATGTGTACGAACGACAGATCGACTATCGACTTTATTCAAAGACACCAGTTTTCATATCTGCCATAATATGGCGCCGGTAGTATGTATGTTGATATTTATAACAATAACAATAAAATTTACCTGTGTAGATATGCTCTGTGGTGGTGGCGAAGTACCAGTATTGGATACATTCGCCCGACTAGATGTAGAAGACGATATCCGTTCAGTGACACATTGACGTGGTGGAGACGTCCGAGCTGAACTGTTTTGGTTATTCATCTCTCGAGGTGGAGACGGTCCCACGGATATGCTGTGCTTTGCAGGTGTCACTTGTTGAGATGAAACTGCACGATATGGAGAAGCTCGAATCGGCGTATTTTGCTCTTGCCTTTGAACTATGCTTTGATTCTTGTTCATTATTTCCTTTGGTGGGGAAGGGCCAACAGCTATATCGTGCCGCACACGAGCCTCGAAGTTATCATCTGCATTTTCTCTTGTCGGTGTTGCCAACCTATTTGCTAATTTTTTTCCTGATTTTTCTTCTCGTGGTGGGGATGGTCCGCAACCGGTTGATATTTTCTCTTTGGTGCTTTGGGATTTCATGCCATCTGCAAGTATTTTTATGACTTAACAGACTTGAATTGAAAGTATTTAGCAACTTTACCAATCAAAGCTTATTAAAACTCACCTTTGGGTTGTTTTTCTATTGTTTTATGTGCAAGGATAGGTGAACTTTTTTCGGCAATTTTGAGTCTGTCCATTCCATTCCTAACATTGTCGTTTGAGATTATTTTAGGAGTGACCGTCGGAGTACGGCAGCACACTACGCACACTCGGACCCCTGGCTCGTTGACGAACGTGCAGTGTTCACACTGCCAGGTGGCTTCCGGCGGCGGGGGGGCAGGACCTAAGGAATCTTCTTCATTCTTATCCTCATCGTATTCCGGTCTGACGGGATGGTCCTTGGAGTGTTTGGAGGGTACCGGTTTAAGGTAACTCTCGTCTTCGCTTTCGGAGTCAGCGTCGCTGGAGGGCAGCGGCGGCGGGGAGGGCGTGCGGTGCTTGGGCCGACGAGACGTGCGCGACCTCACGCTCATCGCGGGCGACGCCGCGCGTGAGCCGGCTCGGGAAGCGGCGCGGGACGCAGCACGGCTCTCGGCTGGTAAACATGTAAACAGAAATCAATCACACATACACATTTTTTGGTACATGTTACTATAATATGTATTTTGTAGAACAAATTTCAGTTCAGAACGTGCTTGAGTTGTCCTTGTTAGGTTAGGTTAGTGTACCTAGTGTTGGACTGTCATAAACCTAACAATATCTCAACTTCAGTATGTTTTTCATTCGTCTTTACCGTTCGTTTGTGTGCGATACTGTTGTATTCGTGATGTATCTTCGAATTCAAAGGTACAATGCCAATGAAATTAAAATGGAACCCCTTTGAAACCATCCCCTTTCGAACAAAAAAAGAATTTTCCGAATCGATTTATAAATGACGGATGAAAAAAAAAACGTAAAGAAAAATCTACCACCTCAATTTTGAAGTCGATTGAAAAAGCAGGTTGGTTCTATATGATTTTTTGTATGTTTTTATGTTTTGACATTTTCTCGAATATAAACCGAATTCAATGATTGTTTGTTTATTAATAATATTTTATATAGCAACGGAAATTCGTATCGCGATTGTAGTTATTTTTAACGTTTCAATCTGAACATTATTTCTTGGACGCGCTAATCTCCGTAAATCAGATAAAAAAAAACTCAATTTCATAGATCATTTATAATATATTTTAAATCTGACAGCTACTACCAGATATAATTTCGAATAAAATCAAACAAATATCGTCTACTTCATAACATTAGTACAGATAAGACGGTGGAGTATTTCATTACTTTTGAATATTCATCTCTGAACTGCCAACTTGCTCCGGAGATGGAACGATGCGATCCGGGAACATTATACATCTACCGACGTTCACGACTTTCGGCTTTTATTAATCCGGGAACCCTCATTCCCGGTTGATTGGCCACATTTTTCTTATAGCATCAATATGTCTTTGGAAAAATTTGGCTTCAACGTATAAATATCCCGGCGATGTATTACCTACAACGGTTTCCGATAAGAAAAAATATGTTATATAGCTTTATGGCTTATTTACTCGTATGTGGAAATGTGTATTGGTTCGTATACATTTATGGAAATATTTGATTGTACATTGTGATTTCAATGTTAATGAATGTTAATTAAATTTGAAATTTGTGTACAAGGAATTAACGGTTTACTCCCACGATTCCCAGAATTACAGGGTATGGATCTTCTCAGAATACGAACATTGATTTAGTCCACTAGTTGGGATTATTATGGAAAAGCATCCCACGCGTATTTGCTTTGGCTTCGTTACGGAATATCTTTCATGTGAAGCACTAAAGGTTTCGAAATAGTTCCTAATTTTTGTAAATGTGGTAGAACCATTTTCGACAACTTCACCAGCACTATAGCAGCTTTAAGCGCTGTTGTATTCTGGTTTGAAGGGTTTGTGGTAAGGGCGAAACAGATATACGAGACATACCAACTAAGTCATTTGGGTAATCTGTTCAGATTTCAGGTAAGAATCTAATCACATCTGGGATAATAATATATGTGCATGGCCGGCAGTGGCCACTACCATCAGGTACTGCGTGATCGTTTGCTACTGCTGTATAATAAAATCAATTAAAATAATCACCCACTGTATTACATTTACGTGTATTTGAATATATATTTATACTTAATTAACGAATGTAACCAACTCGTAGGGCTGCCATCACATAAGTTACAGACGTCAAATCAAAGTTTGAATAATCCTGGAAATCTGCCGACATCACAATGTTTAGCCGGGCACGTTCCTTTTTTGAGTATACACATACATATAGGTAAACCCAATTTTTTTTTACAAGTCAATAGTCTACGCCGGGTCCAAGACACTCGACACTATGGCAAATCTAGGCAACTTCGGATGGGTGGCAACCCTACCTACAATTCCTTCTATGGTCCTCAATAAACTGGTTTATGTCTCATATTACTAAATTTGATGCGTATAGGCTCAGTGGTTTAGCATTGGAATTGATGTAGTTTTATATCAGCGTCCTTGTGTAGAGAATCTATCGGGCGTTCGTAACTTTACCTACGATTTATAGCCGATTATACACTTCCCATATTTATCAAGCTTTGTAAATCATTTCATAGAATTAAGTTATATTCTTGCCTTTGCATTATACATAATACTTTTCAGTTAAAGTTATCTCATCATCGACCATTTTTGTCCCACTGCTGGCACAGGTCTCCTCACAGAGTGAGAAGG
>DWJS01000585.1:0-10846 GCA_018248975.1 Codatractus imalena | reverse complement strand
CAACTATAGTATAACATTTACAAATACATATATATGGCATTAAGAGATTTTTTTAATCTTCAATTATTTTTGATGTAATGAGTAGCAGTCAGGTTTGAAATGGAAAAAAAGAAGAGGCAGTAGATACACGATGAACTGCAAGTCCTCAGGGTACCAGGAAAACATAGCCAGGAAACGTGTCACCTGTAAGCGTTCATTATCATTAAGGGATGTGGAGTCTAACAATCCACTCATGACCGATATAGTGGCCTATTCTTCATTTTCAGAGGAGGTTCTTATCCAGCAGTGAAGTATTAAGGTGTATAAACATATCAAGGAACTTCATTGATGCACAAAAACCTGCAATCAGGCAAAGCAAAAATCTGTGTCTGGATGCAAGCTATTATGCAAATTGGTACAGTTTAAGTACCCAAAACTGGGGACTCAGGTGCCTATTGGTAGGCAGTAAATGCGATGCAAATCCCCTACCACATTCTTGGACTGTAATAAATTTGTGAGTCATAGGCATAGGCAGCTACAATTCGAGTTTTGTTCGAGTTAGGTGACTGAAGAATGTATTTAAAAAGTACTGTGTGCTATATTAAAATTAGTGTTATTTTTTTTCATAACAATGACCTATCGCAATTTATGAACAAGAAACAAGACATCCCTATTTTATGTGACTATGAGGACTTCTCAGTAATTCATAAACTGCGTAATTCTAAATGGTTACGAACTAATATTTGCTACAGTATCCTTGCGCTACATCTATTTAATCCAATGCTAAGGCGTAAATGATATTTAATTGATTACAACGTATTTGACATATAGCCTCGCAAAAAGAGCACAATGTGTTTGTTTATGACTTTTCTATTTAATTTACAAACTCTTATAACCAACCATCGTGATAGTAACGAATGACAAGCATTCTTTATTAGTATTACACAAGTTTAAGCTAAATGCTGAAGTAAAATTACTAAATAGTTAATGACATTTCCACACATTAGTAAACGAATTAATCATTAATTGGGCCTCAATATCGCTTAAACTTTATTATTGGCATACATAAAAACGTGAAATTTAACCTAAAACCCAACCGATTACAATCGCAAAACATACCTTCATATGTACTTAGTCGAGGATTGTCATAAATGTAGCAACATTTCCATGTCTGTACATTTCATATTGGTTTTTTAGTTCCCTGCTGTAACTTCAAACTCCAAGATCCTGTGTCAATGAAATTCAAATGGAATGTTTTAGAAGTGTCCCAACAAAAAAAAAAGAAATTTTCGAGCAGGTTTATAAATAACGAGTTATGAGGCAACGAACATTAATAAATGGATGAAAGTCAATTGAATACGCATCACTAAGGATAACTCAAAAAGCACTCGTCAGTCTGGACCAAATTAAAATAAGTCCACAGGGGATGCGGCAGGCAAAAAATCTGAGATGACACACACAAAAAATAGAAGAATCCAGAACCTCCGTCTAGTTCTGAAGTCGGTTAAAAATAAAAATTGCAGTCGAGACAAATAGTAGCGGTGATTGAGAGCATCAGGTGCAGGTTCGTTACCGCATCGAGTGCGACGTAGGTAGTGCAATCCCGATTGTAGTTTACGCAATCGTATTCCGAATTGCGTATTATTAGAGCGTGTTAATACGCGCGTTTATGGGCAGCAGTGGACGTTGCGACCGATAGAGGAAAAACCGTAAATGTGTACGAAGCCTATGAAGTTTGCGCGCCAGTGCTGCCATCTACTCACTTTAAAGGAGGGTAGTCAAATTAAACTAGATGTCATAAAGCTTAACAGATCATTTGTTTGTTTGTTTGTACGTTAGTGAAAGTAGCAGTCGAATACAAAAATCTCTTGAATTTTATGGGTAGGTTATTGAGGCTATAATTTAAGAAATCAGTAATTTGATCATATTGACCAAGATTGACCTCTATTTAGTATACGTCGTCATAGACGCCAGAGTTCAATGAAAATGGTTTTTGAGATTTTTAACTGACTTCAAAAAAGAAGTAGGTTTCTCAACTCGACCGTATCCATGCGTGTTTGTGTTCGCAGCTAATTTCGTCATTTATGAACCGATATTATGACCGAATATAACCGAATAGAACCGAATATGAACCGATATTTGACTTTTTTAATGGAACGGAGATATTCCAAACGTAAACGTAAACGATAAGGAAAGAAGGATCTGATGATGGCAGCTTATAAAATGGAGGGGAAATTTCGAAAACCATAGGAGCGTCTAGTGTTTTTCATTTTTTTTTTCAGACCCGACATATTTTCACGCTTCGCTGTCATTTCATTTTTTCTCTTTTCATAAGTTTTTAAATGGAAATAACGCAAAAATACTGTGTACATTGGTTTTAAAAGTGGTTAAAGCCTTGAAACATAACTAGAAGTAAGTTACACATCCGCCGCTTAATAAAATCATTATTAAATTTAATTTCGTACATATTTAATTAATCGACCGTTTTGCAAACAAGATGACAAAATAAATACTTCGGGTTCAGTGACCTGTTCATGCAAATATTTGTATGCCAGATATTTGTCCAATTTTAGTTTGTGTTAATTATTTCAGCTGAATCCTCAGCGCAAAATTGTTTGATTACGTCTGTGATTGTGTAATTAGCAATTTATTTTGGTCCTAAATATAACGAAACTAAATTAGCTTTCCTATTATCAGTGTACGTTGCATATTTCATTATGAATTATTGTTAGTGTGAAATAATTAACTTTGGTACATTTTCTAATATTTTCATTTTTCGTTAAAACACTACTCTTCCCAACAGGTAAAACATTATACAATATTTTTACCTCAAAACGTTTACGACAATAAGATAGTCCAATTAGCATTGGTCGAATATATATACTTATATAGTAGTATAGTTTCCTCTGTCAAATGATACATTGTGTTCCGTACAATTAGGCATCCCAATACATCTTTCTTCTTTCTAATTTTACATTACATAATACTATAATGTTTTCAAGATATACGTTTAACTAAGCTTAAAATAACGTTAATATTTAAGAAAGTAACGTACCCGCTGAAAAATCTAAGTTTTTCATGCTTAGTTAACATCTCAAGGAGTTTCCCCATTTATGTTTCATGATATATGTACATATACATATACGCCCCGCTTCCTCCAGCTAAATTTAGGCTTGTACGTATAATTCAATTCTTTATTAATACAACTGTTCACTTGTTAAGGACACCGTTCATTATTCACAAGGATTTTAAATAAAAAAATACTATTGTTGTCCATAGTTAAAGGTCACGTAAATGAGTGTAGTAAATGCATTCATGTACGTTTGTTTACCTTGATCTATGTTAAAGGTTCTGTCTTCTGTACAAATTTATATCTATGAGAATAAGTTGTAGGACATATTAAATACTATTAAACAGTAATAATTTATTTAATGAAGGTTGTATCAATCTTTTAATCGTTTATTTTTTATGATGTCTTACACGGTGATTTCTGTGTATAGACATGATATAATACTAATGTATTTTACGTACTTCATTTGCATTTGAACTTTTGGATAACTCTGTCTATATCTATCTATCTATCTAACATCTTCTATATCTATCCCTCTGCTATTTGTAAAATTATTATGTATAACGCCTATTATTTATTTATCGCATTAAAGAAACAAAAGAGCATAGCGCAAGGATTTTTTTGTGGTATTCATACGTTTGTATTATCTAACATAATAATGTCGAATATATTATGCTGAAGTATGGGTCCACCTGGAATAACACCCAATTTAAATGTATCTTCAAATATGACAAAAATAAGACGACCAACAACATTGGCGGAAATGCGGGGTAGGACACATAATGACACATTCACACTCTTCCTAACTTCCTAATTCTCACTAAAAATAAGACCTATGCTAAAAAATACGTAAATATCAAGTTTTTTAGTGTTAACCTATCATAGATCAAATATTTACCATAATAACGCCTAACAAATACAAGTCGACAGGAATTTTTGAAACGTTTTGAACTCGCACGCGTAATCGAGGCCAAGGTCTCTATGAATTATGGAGTATATGATATTATTCGGGCGATGTGTGTCAGTGTTCCGACTTCGCGGTCGAAACGTTAATAATAACGGCTGAAGGTCCCTTCGACACCAGGAGGCCGCGGCTCCCGCGAGGCGTTTCCGGGACATTTGTGACCCTGCAACACAGACAAAGCGTGTTTTAATAATGATGACTAATTTCGGGTTCGAGACGCGGTGGCGCTAAAAACTTATTTAACGTTATTTAGGCTATCCTATTATAATACAATTTTCGGTATAATTAATAATGCTTTTGACGTATACGACCATAACGAGCGACGCAAAATACCGCTCTCGGATCTGGGGTGTCACTTGTCGCCAATAGTTTTTGGTTATAAAATACCGGTTTTAATGTTTTCTATAAATAACACAATGTCCCTATAATTAAATATAAGGAAATAGAACATGTTTCGTAGGACATAAATATATATAACGATTGAAAAAATCATACATAAGTTTTACTTTACTTTTAATAGCATTCGCAAAATTAAGACAATTTAATCGATGTAATAATTATCAAATTAAGTCCACGCGTAAGGTCTCTAGCGCGGCGCAAAGGAACAAACAAACATGTACATAAGATAAACACATTACCCTCCTTTGCGTCGCGCAGTCCGGTAATAATACATAACATCGTTATCCGTTATGGCTGCATACGTTTAAGCATAAATGTTTAAGCAAAGCGCAAAGGAAGAAAAGGAAAAAGATAATTTCCTTTGCAGGAATATTCCACGTGAAATACTCTTTATTATAAAATTGAAAGAGCAAAACGAGCATTGCATGCTCGTGTTTAAGGTATTTGCTACCTAAAAAGATTGGAATCCAACTTTCTATCCCTGAGAGGTCACTTAGAAGGTCTTGCAATACTTAGACCAGATCAGGAAAAAGGATTTAACAATGCTGTTATAAAATACACATAGCTGTGGTGCTGATACCTCGACAGTTTAACACTTGAGGTTTCTATCAACTTTAAATCTACACGTTTATATTGGTTCCATTATGGTGGAAAGATTGCATCGGCTCTACATCTTCACCGTTAATGAATTTCCATAACTAAATAAACAAATTTACCATTTTCTACATTGAATAATAAATAATGAAAAATCTGTAACTCGTAGGAGGTGCAAATAGATCAGGTTCAATTCCCATCTAGATGTGTCCGGGCCGCTACCCCAGCTACGATCCGGAATCATTCTCTTCATCGAGTTCACGGAAAAATGGTGACCAAAATGCTCTAATTTGTTAATGAGAAAGTTAATATACTTGTTTATACATAATATAAACGTTATCTGTCATAACAAATATGAGGAGTACATTTTTTATCAATGGATATTTAATAAAAATGCAATATCGGATTATAATTAATATCATTATATTTAGATATTGCATTTTTATGAAATAAGCAGGTATTACCTGCTTAGTTATAATTTTATTCCTAAGTTTAATTTAATTAACATTTAGTCATGTTATTATTTTTCCAATTTTGATTAATATCATGGTGGGCTTATTTGTTAGTAACATCATTCATAACATTCCTTATTGAAATTTGCACCGTGAACAATATTCAAAGCAGTGATTATAGATGTGACCAAATACATTATAATGGATTTAGGCTAACGGAAATTGATATGCCATTGTATGAAAGTCAACAAAAACGCACGAGGCGGCGGCTGGCGGTCGCTCCCGAATGAGGTCAGTGGAACACGAAGCATTACACTTGACCTCTTTTCGAGTCCTTACCTCCGCCAGACCTTCACACTTTTTACAACGCTTTTACGAGCTAGGTCGGACCAATTAAGTTTCGGACTGTCGGTCGTAGCAACGCGACGCCCCCGTTCCGGCAGATGCAGTGCATGGGCTACGCTCGCACTCGTCGTCGCACTCTTGACACACATTCGGCTCTCAATTCAATGTCTATTGATATTTTTTGTCGATTACTATCTATGATGTCAATGTCTTACGGACTGACGCGTGTAGTCAGATTATTTTATTGTGTTTCACAGACGTTGTATATCAGACGTTTCTACTTTGTAACAAATCTGTGAGTTATAAAGTAAAGTATAAAGTAAAACAAGTTTTTAACCAAACGTTTGCTTTAACTAAACAACGAGTATGTATGAAAGGAGTAAATTTTGAAGTATATTTGTAATGTTATGTATATTTCTATCGTTTTATTAGAAATCAAAAAATAATTTGTATTATACTGCAAAATAAAGAAAACCACATAACTACAATTGAATTAGAAGTACTTTATATCGGTGAATCTTCTGATTTTATGGTACATGTAATTTGGTAGGAGGAACTTTTAAATATGGTCTCGTAATGGAGTTTAATGGTGAAGCCATTAAAGCATATGATAATTAGTTTCTAATACGCAGATAACTTCGAAATAAGAGAATTGCACACCTGGTATTCAATCCGTGGATTTCTAGAATGGGTACCCAAATCACAAATCACTATTATGTTCTGTTTCTAAATATAATTAATTAATATATTAATTATTACTTGTAGTAGGTAACGGCAAAAGAAACATCAAGAGGAAACAGCTCTCATGCCTCAGAGTGCGTCATACATTCAAAAAATATGTGTGAAGTCAACCAAGCGGAATTTGGCCTCCTATTGTGGACCATGGCTTTAACAATTACTCGTCTGAGGTGTAATCTGTATCTAGTAATAAGTCGGAAAGTAAGTAGTATGGATAATGAGTAATGAACGATTTGCGTGGCAAAGGCTATACCACTAAGTCTAGCGAAGTAAGTAAGTAAGTAAGTAGTCCAGTAAGTCTATTCGTTTCCCGGCCTGGTGGAAATATAAACTTATAATAAATATAGATGCCTGTTCATGATCTGGGTGTTTAAGTATTATGTCGAAGATACCCACAAGAAATCCTAGTGAGTGCCTATTAGTGTAAAAACGTTATTTGACTAACCTACTTGCTCTTAATTTTATTAAGCGTTTAAAACATTGCAAGTGGTGAAACAGTCTAGAAACACTGTATCTAATTGCAGCAGTCTCCGAATAATCAACAACGATGGATATATTTAAATACACACTGACACATCGGTTCCTAGTAAACAAGGTCAGGGTGACCTTGGTGGTAAATTGTATTTATATTATTATTCTTTCGCAGTAAAGGTAAACTACAATAAACAAGGAAGTGGTTGAATATTTTGCGAGTCAATTAAATGAACTTTGCTTTAAAGATGCAAGCTGATCTTTCCAGTACATTCAGGGCCATATGATGTCGTGCGAGCGAGCAACCCGGCAGCTTATGCTAAGCATGAATCAGGAACTCGATACAGCAGCCGTTATCTCATAAGCAGGTACGGATTGGCCATAATTAATAATGCAAATCCGGAAAATGCTCCATAGTCCTGCTTCGACCGATGAGGCTGTCATACCTACCTATCGAAAAACGATATATTCGTTATTTCGCAATTAACGATAAATTCGCAATACATGTTTTGAGATATATTAATAAAACATTTTCGTACATATAAAATGGTATTTGTAAAAATTGCCAAATATTTCCCCTCAGTCCGGGCCTGCTTATAGTCAATGACGTCTGCACTCACTATGATTCAGTGGCTAGGGGCAGATGTTTGTCATTTAGTCCCGATAGTATAACAGATGGGGTGTATGTGAGTAATAATATTTGTATTTCGTGGCAGGCGATGATTGTGACTAACGTCTGCTGTTCGGCGAAATTCTAAAAGAACACTTTGCGGAATTGTACTCACGTTTATCAATTTACAAAGCCTTTTTGTACATTTTCAAAATGTTTGCTATAAAATTCGCCAAAAAATTTGATAATGAAATGGGTCAGTAGGCAAAGCGCGATAAGCGGATCCTCTGAAAATAATATGTGCACAAGGAACTCAAAGACTACTTCGTAGAATAATGTTTATTTGTACAGCGAACAATAAATACTTTGTTCACATATAAGTATGCTTTAGTTATCGGTAAATATACGTTTAAACACATCCAGCTAAGTGCGTATATCTACAATGTTACATTTAAAATTTTGTTGTTAAAACTATTGTCATATTTATGTCTTTTGTAATTTACAAATAGCTCTTTTGTCCTCACAAAAGATTTTCAAACTATTAGCATTAGATTTAATTTCGTTTATTTGTCTGTACAGGGTAAAGTTGTATATCATTGAAAGGTTTTGAGGGTGAATTTTATGCAAAGAAAGTACAACCATCTTTACTAAAGGTATAAAAAATTATGTCTCTGCATAACGCTGCACATGGACGAAGCAACGCATTAACTTCACCTGTCTGAGTCTTTGTACTACGCTTTGTGGGTAGTCACATACTCGCTTTCCGGAGTTTTACGTTATATATTTTTGTTAATGAATTAGTCTGGATGATTCGACAGGATATGGTCACAAGAACTTCTCGTCGAAACATAGAACCGCTGCGCGCTGGTTAGGTAATCAAGAGAATGAGAAGTATTACGGAATAGTAAATACATAAGTAGCTATAATGTGACCAATCGCACACGAAATATGAACATACTTCGAGATTACTTACAAATCATACACATTAAATATTATTTAAAACAAATATAATATGGTATTTACGTTTGCAGAAACAATAATGAGTAATTAATCAAATTAATTACACAAGAAATGTGCATTTCGTCATATTCCAACGTTCTTGTCCTAAAAATTAATCTGACCTTTATATTAATTAAATTTTGTTTAAGGCTAAGTGAGAATGAGCGCGTTAGTAAGGACGAGAGCACAGTGTTCTATTTATTATTTAACGTAATTAACATAGTTAACCACGTTAACATTTACAATCGTCTAGTTGATATGCCGCTATGTGAGTATACCGAAAATATATCAAAGGCGGTATTTAAATAAATATAACAAACATTCCACTCCTAGTGTTAATAAAGGTGAATCGAAAGAAACAGAGTAAGTCCATGTTTATTAGGTACAACAACATCGCGAGTGCATTGACGTACACTGAGGCGAAAGGCAACAAGTTGATAAGGCAAGGGCGCCGCTCGCTCTATCGTTCAAGATTAAGGTCGAGCGATCTAAACATCATCCTAAGGTCATGTGGTTGATGCCCGCAATGTATGCAATACATAAATATTTGTACTACATATAAATTTACATAGATATATGTACTCCAGATAAGAATATAAAATGCTTAAGTAAACGTTATTACGAACGGAGCAGTTATAATTCACCTTATAGGTGACCTTTTGGGTCGCACTAATAAAAAATATTACCGATACAAAATCGGGATTCCATGCGAAGTCGTTGGAGTTTTCACAGTTATATGAAACAAGTAATTTTTAAGGAGTTGGATTAAAAAAAAGTCTATTGATTATAATAAATTGTTAAGACTTCTTTGTCAAGATACTACTTGTAACGTACATATAATAATAACAGTAGTTTATTGACCATTTAATATCTCTTTATTCATAGAAGTATCCTATTATCACATACCTACGTGCAAATTGCATTATTGATTTGAATATTTGTTGTGAATAAATGTATAGATGTAGACCTTCAGAGCGTTGTTTATAGAACAACAGAAACAATGGAGTGGTGCGGTAATGTTTGACAAACAACGCTCACTGGCCGTATCGAAACAATGGTGGCAATGGAGTGATGTTGCCATAACATTGAACGACAGTTTCACGCGCACTTGCTTACACTGGAATGAAGTTGTTATGAAAAAAAGACTATAACAGAAAGATCGCCATTCAACCTTTGTTTCAGTTACGAGCATAATTGTGCCAATAATATTTTTTTTTGTTCTTTTGATAACCCTGTTACTTTTATTAAACATGATTAAGCAGGATGTTGTGAACTGTACATTACATTTTTACCAATTAGTTTCATCTCAGCTCTTAAACATTAAGGACAATGAAGTGTCTTAGCATAAATTTTAAGTGACCTCGTGTCAAGGAACGGATAAAATTATTAGCTGCAACGCGTAGAGTCACTATCTACATAATTCTTTGGTTCACTCATACATATAAGTAGTTAAGTAATTAATACATACTTAGTTATGAATGAGATAGGTCTCATTATGTAGGCATAATACACAATTGTATATCAATTTGTGAGCTGTTGCTCTTAATGCACTTCACAATTTGATTATTTTACTAAGTATTTACATAATGTTGAATATTTTTAACACTATCATGCTAAATCATGCACTTAAGTTCTATTCCCTTCTTACTAGTCCTTCCATATTGTTTACTGATCTTTAGCGCGAGTACATTTATTACATCTATTTAAATTAGGTCGTTTTTATTACATTTTGTTGTTTTACCTTAGGAATACTCATTATGATTTCACTAATTCGGAGCTTTCGACTTAGTTTAACAGTTTTACGATAGAAGAAAAACTTAAAATATTAAATAAACACTATTCACATGTAAGGGATACTTTATATTATACATTTTTATTATAGATATTCGCCCAAATAAGATTATTTGGTTTTAACGATACAGCCTATTAAAGGAGGGTAGGTCGTACGGCATATAATTAAATAAGGTCTTTTCCGTTTAGTACTTCAAAATAAATTAAAGATAAACGTTTTAGTTACATTTAATTGTTGATGTCGTCACCAGTATACCGAGATTTATATAAAGATTATTACGCCACACATTTGTTTACCAAACAAGTGTATTTGTTCTAGAATATTTCGGATAACGTGTTATTTTTTCTGCAAATATTAACGACCTTCGTTTTTTCCACGATTAGATATCGCTGTTTGAATATTTTATGGTCATTTTTGTGTAGTGTGTTATTCA
>DWJS01000584.1:0-10848 GCA_018248975.1 Codatractus imalena | reverse complement strand
TGTACACATACACTTTTCTGTTACAAATAAACAATCTTTCTATTTTATATGGAGATAATTTCGGAAAGAGCAGCATACATTTATTCAATCGTAATTCACTCGAAGAAAATGAAAACATGACCAGAGACGTTAATGATCTATACAAATAAATAAAATCGGAGTGTCTGTTTGTAATAATAAAATAACCGCCTTTTACTACATGCATATATACCTACAGGGTACATACAACAAAACAACATTTTTTAAATTTTTGTCTGTGGTTCTGTCTGTCTGTCTGTCTGTTTGTTCCGGGTAATCTCCAAAACTACTGGACCGATTGTAATAGTTTTCTCACCAGTCGAGACCTACGTTATCCGGAAGTAACATAGGCTATATTCAATTATTAAAAATATTCGAGATCCTCAAAAAAATTGCAATAATGTAACCCAAAGGAATATTTTTACTATAAAATTCGTTATTTGGCGTGCGCTGAAAAAACTATTGATGTTACAGAATTTAAGTACTCATTATTACCTACAAATAAGTCGGCGAGGGCATATACCTATCTGTCACAGATAATTAAGTTATTCGCGACGAAGTCGCGGGCACCACCTAGTCAATATATATAACTGCTTTAGGTCGGTCTGTTTATAAAAATAATCAGGCTTATGTGAAGCACTGATTACAACATGACCTAGATGGGAGGTACAAAAAACCAACATTGACTAAAACTTGTTTATTGAAATTGAAATATAAATTGCATCAATTTATAAATTTCGCTTTAATATTTGCTTCAAATTTTATAACGTGGTTAAATATGTGATTATAATAAATTACTTCATTGCATGATTCGATTAAAAAAAGATATATCGTTATCTCAAATTATTTAAATATTACTCATTATAAATTAATCGTCATTGTAAAAACCTTCTATATATTCTTATATACCTTTGCGTTTATCGTTAAGAATGTCTCAAGCATTTACAAAACCTCTTTTATAATTACATCAACAATAATTACAGTGTACAAAAATCATGTCTTCTCGTAACTAAGTAACGACAACCGGGTAGAATAAGTATAGAGGTGGACAATATAATAAGGCACGGTGGGAATATCGTAACACAACTAATATACGGTAATTTGACACGACTAGTCAATTATGAACAGACATAACCACGTATCGGCTTCGACGGAATTTCGCTAGTAATGCCAGTCGTATACAAAAGTTTCTTTTATTTACTCGTCTAAGTTACCGATGCTTAATAAAGGTCTATAAAATTTAAGTGTTTGTCTTTGATATCGATTTTTCAGACATTTTTTTCACTATTTTATTTGCATAATACTTTTTATATATTTTTATCTTTTATTGTCCGTAGGTGTAATCTCGATGACAGGGTCAATTTTAGCGACACAATAGCACTTTTACTTTTTAATCATTAAGGGTACATACCTGTGTATATAATAAAAACTTAAACATAATTATATAATAAAATTAAAAAAAAAAAACAAGGTTACTATTGCTTCGGATTAAACAATTTATGGACGCGCACTCCTGTTATCGAATCATATGCGGTACATATGTATGTACGTGTTAGAAATGAATAGTAAGTAATTTTATTTGTTTAAAGATCGTAGAAAAATTTGATGCTGCCACTAGTAGTACCACCGTTACATCTGTTTCTTCTTCATAGCAGCAGTATAGGCCTACTGTGTTCTACTTTAAAAAACAATGCAGATGCCCTGTTTAGAGAGTTTCATCTTTGTCCACAATTGTAGCAATGCAAGATCGATTTAATATAGGACTCCTGTTCTACATGAAATTACTTACAGATGACTATACCAAACTTTTTTCCAGACGAGGCTTATCTTCAGTAATTGCTTTTTAAGGGCTGATAAATGTAGACGATCTTATTTTAAGCACAATAGAACCTACCAATAAAACGCATACTAATTTACTTAGGTACCTTATTCGAAGCTTATTAATTTGAGATAGGCACTGTGTTTCCCGCCTTGCATATTTCTTTCCTTTTCTTACGTATATCTGTCTCTTTCTAACTTCCTCCACCTAAGGCAGAGTGGCGCGTTGCACGCACTTCCGACTTTTCTTCCTCATTGCGTCCCAAATCACTAGGCAGGAAAAAGTATAAACTTCGAATAAGGTAAGTAAATTAATATGCGTTTTATTGGTAAGTAAACGCTTCTATTAATTTGACTTGACCGTTATTCGAAGCTTATTAATTTGAGACCTGTTTGTTATCGCCTGGTGGAGGTGAATCGGACGCCAATGTGATAGGATGCAAACGAATGTATGATTAAAATACAGTAAGTAGGAATAATAAGACTTATAGTAGCTAATGAACAGTTAATGTTATTAAAACAGTTGCTATTATGATTAAGGAATTTAATAATAGTGCAGATTAATTAATAACAATGGAATTAATTTTAATCAACTGGATTAAAAAATGCCACAACTGAAGTACTACTAACGTTATTACCACTAGACAGGGGTAGGACTGCTCTCCGATAAAATTTACAGAAAGTGTTTTGAGATCTCCAATTTCCCCGAGAAAGGATATCCTCCATAGAAAAATTGTCAATCCAATTTTTCGATGCTACTGCTGACCTAATGCTTCCAGGAGTAGCTGTCATACCTGCCTCTTTAAACAAGGTCCTAATCCAGCCTGAAATAACAGTTCTTGAAGCTGGTCTCCCTGCTCCTCTTACAGAGACGAACAAATTATGTAGGTTAGCAGACTTTCTACGGGTATCAAGTAAATCAATTGTCCTGGATACCCAATAAACTGGATCTAAATTTCTATTTTCTTGATTAACCAACAATTTCCATCCAGATTGTCTGTGGTCGGTAGAATCAGTTTTGGAACCAAAAGCTGGCCACAGGATAATCTCGTTATCCGTTTGATAACAATGATCTCCATCAATCATAAGCAAGGTTAGATCATGTATCCTTCTACCTGAACAAAGTAATAGAAGTATTGCAGTATGCCTTTGAACCTGAAAACTATTGTTATGGTCGACTTTATAACTAATTAAAACTGATGCTAAGCTATCTATATTCCAAATTGGCGGCTTAGCCTGAATTGGTTTTTGTAAAGCTATAGATTTCAATATTTGCTTAACTAAAATATGAGAACTAATTTGTCCAGCAATATCTGGGTTACAAAGGGTCGAAATAACAGATTTATGTAGCAGAATAGTATTGTACGCCAAGTTATGAACTAGGTGCAAATCAGATAGAAATCTGGCTACATCACCTCCCTTTGGATTATATGGATCAATGTGGTACTGCAGTGACCAATCCGTCCATCTTTTCCAGGCAATATTATAAGTTTTCCGAGTAGAATCACGCCATGACTTTTGCAAAAGCTCAACTTGTTTCTTGCTCCAGTCATTTAAGTTCCGAGACCACCCCCACATTTCCAAACCTCGAGTGTCATTTCCTGTACCCTCGGTGGTGGGAGTCCCGTCCCGACATCTATCAGGGCTTTGTCGAGATGTCGTAGAGTGTACGGGGCTGCTATTGCTCGTGTTTTTAGGTCTGCTCGCCAATACACGCGATTCCAACGAGGTACTACTAGTAGAAAAGTTCCCCGAGCTTTGTTGAGATGGCTCAATACCCTGGGTACTAGACAAGGTGGGGGAAACACCCATGCCAGAAGAAACATCCATTCCCGTGAAAACGCGTCGTGGAACAATGCCCTCTGGTCGTTCAGGTCCAGTGAAACGTAATTTGTCACTACATGTGCTCGACTGGAAGCGAAGAGATCTATCACCGGTGTTCCCCATTTGTGAAAAACTCTCTCCGTACACTCCGTCAGAAGGTGCCATTCGGTATCCAGGCGCCGTCTCGACAAATGGTCTGCATGGCCGTTGTAAATTCCCGGAATATAATAAATACTCAGATGTATATGATGGTCTTGTAGAATTTGATAAATCTGATACGTCAGGTTCATAAGCGGGATAGACTTGGTCCCGCCCTCGTGACGGAGGTATGAAACCACGGTTTTGTTGTCGCACTGGATTAAAACAGTACTGCCGCTCAGGAGCTGACAGTGATCTTGTAAAACCTTTAGAATTACCAGCATTTCCTTCTGGTTGCAGTGAAGATCTCTTTCTTGGGTTAACCACCGACCTGACAGAGATAAATCGTTCAGTTGCGCTCCCCATGCAATGTCCGAGGCATCCGTCGTTAAAAAGTTGGATGGGGGAGGCCTGTGAATGGGTGAATAAAGCCCGCAGTTCCGGAGCCACCACTGTAAATCGTACAGGACTCCGGGAGGAATGATATGTCGTTTGCGATTCGACGTCAATATTTGGTTGAGAAAATTTAACGTAGCTCGATAGTTGAGTCGACCTGTAGGTACGACAAAGCTTGCAAAATTTAGTAGTCCCACCAGGCTCTGCATTTCTTCGAGATTTGTATGCTTCCTGTCTAGAAGTTGAGAAACCTTGGCAATGAGGCCTGGGAGCTTCTCCTTGGGAAGTTGTTTCTGATTTGTCCAAGGATTCCATCGAAGACCTAAATATATTAAACTTTTCGAGGGCGAGAGGACAGATTTTTCGTAATTGATCATCCATCCTAGCCACTCTAGTGTTTGAATGACTATATGTGTGTGGTCTAGTAATATCTGTGAATCTTGATGAGCGATTAGGAAATCGTCTAAATAAACCAGAATTCGGATACCTCTCGCCCTGAACGTCTGGGCTATCCAGTTGGTTATTGTTGCAAAGACCTTTGGCGCAGTACTGAGACCAAATGGCAAACAAGTCATTTCCCATAGCTCTTCGCGGTACATGAGGCGAAGGAACTTCTTGTGGCTGGGTGAGATCGGGACATGAAAGTATGCCTGAGACAGGTCTATTTTGCATAGCCAGTCGTTTGGCTGTAAAAAATCCGGTACCCGAAATACGTTTAGGAGTTTGAATTTCTCGGTCATTACATAACGGTTGAGTGCCCGTAAGTTGAAAATTGGGCGGGCAGATCCGTTGCTTTTGCGGACTAAGAACATTGACGACAGAAAACTTGGGGATAGCTGAACTCGTTTCAGTACACCTTGCGATCTCATTTTGTCGATAACAGCCTTCAATTCGGTTGTATGTGGTATCTGCAAGGTATTTTTGTAAATACTTGGATGCAGGAGTGGAGGCATTTTCTTGAAAGGTATGCGATACCCGGTTATAATTTTTAGAATTACTTCCGGTGCTTTTAACTGGTACCATCGATCGACAAATTGAGCAAGACGACCTGCTTTGAATCCTCTCATGTCAGAACTTACGTCGTTTTGATTCTGCGGCATTTCGAGATTGAGGGTATGCCCGTTTTTGACCAGACTTGTACTGGTTTCTAGATTTTGGGTTGGCCCGTGAGGCAGCCTGCTGCCCACGAAAGGAATCACGATCATTTGGTGCGGCCAAATGATGACTCTGGTATTGCACGTTAAAAGCACCCTGCGAGGGTTGATTACTATGACAACAGCTATGTGGGTTGAAGAACATACCCTGCGAGGATTTGTTTCGAGTAGCGTGTTCCTGCGAGGAAACGCTAGGTTTAGCTCCTACCTGCGAGGTAGAAGTTTGTGACTTTTTTACAGGCCAAAAACACTTACGCAATCCTCCAGCTTTTTCAATTGCCGAAGTAAATTTTTCCGCATTAAACAAGTTTGTACAAGTCGGAGGTATCTTCCGTAGCACGGCCTTTATCAACGGATCCTTTGCCTGCTTAGTTACAAAATCCCGACGCATTTGTAATATATCTGCACGATGACCACAAACTAACTGTAACATGTCTGAAGAAATTTTTTGGTATTCACCGTCAGAGATAAGTTCCCCTAATTTTGAATTAAGAGCTTCAGAATTGGGGCTTGTATCTCTAGCCCACTGCGTAAAATTTCTTAACAGATTATTAAGAGCATCCCGTTGCTTTATAATGCATAACGTTAAGGCTGCAAAAGCTCTATCTGCAAGTATAAGGTGACGAGGAGATTGAAACATCCCAACCTCGTCATTAATTTCAATATCCGTAAAACCAGGTGAATGATTGTATAACTTCTGAGTTTCAGAATACCTAATCTCATTCCAGGTGCTACTGTCCAAATGTTGAAGATCACACAATAGTTTCAAATGGGCTTCCGAGCTCTTAGGCAAGGACGGTTCTTTCAATTTGGTTTGAATATTGAGGGTAATTTGATTCTCATTAGGTACCCTGCCACTAGGTACGTAATCATTCAATTCATAAAAGTTACGACTTATATTAGAATCTACAGATATAGAATCCTCTTCAATTATATTATAACTATTTGTACTCACTTGACTTCCATTTTGATGGGTAGACAAATATTTTCGAAGTTCTCGAACCTCTTTCGACAATTGGTGATACTTTCGATCCGATTTGGGGTGTTTATACCTGCTCCCCCTTTTCTTTTTGCGCTGGCTACGACGACACTTCCTAGAACCCGAAGACGTAGAAGTCGAGCTGTCGCTGCAGCTACTGCTGCTCGAGCTAGAGCTACTACTCCGACGCGTTCTATGTGACTTTGATGGCCCCGCTATTGGCTCAGAATTCTTAGAAATGCCACCTTCATCCATGCTAAAAAATAATACTATTGAAACAGAAATTTAATCACGAACGGAAAATCCGTTAAAGACGACAATAGTACAGAATTTGCTAATGTAGGTCACATTATGCAGGTAGGTCACCTAACATTATGGTTAATAGTTCACTTTATGTGGGTAGACCTTAAATTCACTTTATGTGGGTAGACTTTAAATTCACCTTCTGTGGGTAAACTTAAAATTTCAATCTATTTAATGTAATTTTAATACTAGTATTCTTACAATGTAGAAATGTTAAAAATGAAAAGGGTAACTCACGTGTTTTTTGTTCTTAAAATAAATCACCTTTTAAGAAACACAACTGTAGTTAATGTAATATCTATCACGATATTATTTTAAGACAAAGTTTTAAAATTGTGACAGCGTTGAAGCTTGCACAACCGTACTCGGCGGGAAACAAGACGCCAATGAGGAATAAAAGTCGGAAGTGCGTGCAATGCGCGCCCCCCTCCCCACTGCCTTAGGTGGAGGAAGTTAGAAAGAGACAGATATACAGAAGAAAAGGAAAGAAATATACAAGGCGGGAAACACAGTGCCTATCTCAAATTAATAAGCTTCGAATAAGGTAAGTAAATTAATATGCGTTTTATTGGTAGGTAAAACGCTTCTATTAATAAACTTTAAAATTAGCTCATTGAGCTGAGATAAGATTCTCTCCTTAATATTTTGGATCGGTATAACATATAAATGGACAGCAGTGACCAACTTCGTGTCAAAAATTTTACTTTCAAGTACTAAAATTAAAAATCAAAATGTTTGATACATACATGTTTTACACAAATACTAAATTGGTACCTCTATACTCCCGTCACATGTAGACGAACTATTAGTAAATTCACAAAAAACCCCACGGTATTCCATCTCGAGGTCATTGTCGGGACTACAGGTACGCTTTCACATTCTATCGCGGTCCCGACGGCGTATGCTCGGCCGAGGCCAAGTCGGTGCGGGGTGAGTTGAAGATGGTAAGCCACCCCGACTTCTCCGAGGTGCGCGCGGGAACACCGCGCGCGCCACCTCGAGTTTTGTTGGTGTGGCGCAGGACATCCCCGTGTCTTAAGCCAAAGGCTCCGTTATGGGGGCGTGGAGAACGGCGTGTATGCCACTTCTCCTTCCCCCTCGCTCTACACCTCGAGCAAGAGGTCACCCCCATAACACCGACGATGGACACGGCACTGGCTGCCCAACTGGGCACACTCCACCAGAGTTCGCCGCGCCGTGTCCAGCCCGGTAGCAGTATGCACACCGAGCCCGCCCCTGCCGGGTATTCGCCACCGCTCAACTCAACCGATGCAGTGAGTTATCGAGCGGTGCCCAGAGTGCACCACGTGGAAGTTACCCGACCTGCACCCCAACTTTAAACTTTTAGGTTACGTCCACATAAGTTACATCTTAAACATTTCTAAAACTTAAAATATTTATAATGTGAAAATGTCCTTTAATAAAAGATAGATATTTGTAATAACCATGAATATAGCCCTAAATGCAATAACCAGATACCTAAATATCATATTAAGTTATTACCGAAGCAGTCATTTTCATTATTGACTCATTCTGTTTAATTAAAACATGTTATAGGTAGTTATCATGGCTCAACGTACAAAAATAATATTCCTTAGGTGGGGAACATACCTAGCTATCAACGTTGTTTTTTATCCTTTTTCCTTGTCCGTTGCCAAGAGCAGTCATTAATTAGACACCTACATACAGAATTCTTCTAGGAACCACACATGGAGGCGAGGTTTGCTTTTTATTAAGTTTTTTACACTACACGTGGCCAATTTAAACTGAGCTTCAGTAAAACCATTCTCACCCTTATTTTATTGAGAATAAGATTCGAATAACGTCTCAATCTTTTGTAAACAAGAATTCATTTAGTTTTATCCTGGTACTCGTTTCAAGGAATTATGAGTTTTATTACAAACATATAGAGTTCAGGCAATAGATCAAGTTAACTGGATTTTGGATGTCTTTATATGGACCGCATGTTACCTGCGTAGGTGTCGAACATGTGCATTTCTGAATGGATATTGCTACAACCATAATAATGGCCGCTGTTCGAATTTTGAATTTGGTATATTATTGTTAGGCAGGTACCCACTTTTTATGTTCATCTTTCACATAAATATTTAATATAACGTTATATTTATGTCGTCTTATTCTAACGGTCAGCCATTCGAATCACAGGCACACTCTTTGAATATTTCAAAATTATATGCGTATTAAACATTAATTATTACTTTTGAACGGTAAAGACATCGTGAGAAATTTTCTAAGAGTTAAGGGAAAAAAAAAGTGTGTAGTTTATCAATACGCACTTAGCCAGAGCAGTTCATGACCTGTACCCTTCTCACTCTGACATAAAACCCGTTCCCAACAGTGGGAAAGAAATGACGATTTAATGTCCCTTTACTTCAATCGCCAAGTCTCAAACAAGATATTTGATCGGCGAAAGCCGCACAAAGCAGTGAATTCTCGGAGGTTTTAACTTTAATGAACGTTTAAACGCCGCTACATTGTTGTACAACTATAAATTATAGAAGTAATTGCTCTCATTGTGTTTACAACTTCATTTGATGTGAAGTCGTTTTGCACTTGCAACAAAAAATCCTATTTATAGGAGGTACCTTGGACTGGTACTGTAGTCACTTATGATTAGTTTTATGGGTAGGTACTAATTTTCTACTAAACCTAATATATAAAAGATCTTCGGGGTTAAAATTGATATTTGTTAAACACCTTTGTATCTTTAAATTAATGTTTTATCATATCAGTCTAGCCGTTTTAAGGATTATTCTGGAGAACCTAACGTGGCGATAGCTAAATTAATGATAATAAATCTTGGTTAATATAGACATAACCGTGGAAAATACTAGTTATTTCGAAATAACAAACCTGTATTTGTTTATTGGTAAAGGTTTTGTATCAGAGATATATAGCCAATGCAATCTATAACTAATTAAATATACTTTTTGTCGAACCAAGTTAGTAGTTAGGTAGAGCGATTCGTGTATGTACAAAAAGTATATAAGTACAATATACATAATATTATCTTTTCCATGGACTAAGATAGATTAGAAAACATTGGAAATATTCAAGCCATAGTATAAATATACATGTTTATACTATCATAAATATAACACAGTGCGATGTGGTGAAAGCTTATGTTTGTAAACATACCTATTAAATCAATAATTTTTCAGCAAAAAATGTTTAAAGTGATCATCATACAAATGCTGTGTAAAAACAGTGTTTCAAGGTAAATGATTAAATGATGGGAACGTGTGTTCTAAAACAGCTTCAGGTTCACTTTTCTTTTTATTTTATAATTTTTTGGGAAACAGAAAATCATTTACAAACATATAACAACACAAAGTAAATTAGAGATCAGAAAAGTTTCGATGTCTTAAAGTGTCTTAGTCTCATTTTTTGAAGTTGATACTTTTTATTGATAGCTTTATTTCGCCGCTTTTTCTCCGTAACGAAATACTTCCGAAGCATTAAGAATCAACAAGAATTCTACAAAGTATATACTCTGAATACAATATGTTAGTATTGATTTAATTTAATTTTGATTTGATTTGAAAATAATTTCAACTAACTCATTTATAATTTTATAAATATGTAATGAGTGATTACGTCCCTACATACATATTACCTATAAGTACATAATGATAAAGAATACATAACATAACAATAGGTAGATGGGGATCAACACCTCGCCCACTCGCATATGCAGCGATGACGTCACGCGACAACCTGTCGCCCGCGCGTGTAATTAAACCCGTCCGAGGGCGCTAGGGAGCAGGGCGCGATTGTCGATACACACTCCTTCTGCTCTTACAATTTATTAATGTTACGAAAATAGGGATATAAAAAAGTGTGGAGATATGTCTTTGGCCTGTAAATGTTATAAATAACGCCAAAAAATAGAACTCTCTCAGAGTCTGTATCATGGCAGGAGTATTATAGCGAGAGTTTAATATGTGGTTAATTATACATGGTCCTGCTAATAATGACTACGTTCGGAGATTGTCTCACCCCTAGCCTAACATTATGGATGAAATGGAGATGAATGAGATTGATGAATTCTGGATGGATGGATAATGGATGGATCTGGATTCAGATATATTTTACCGGTTTCCGTTTCGGATTTTTTTTTCGGATTGTACGATTGTTTAGGATAGTTTCGATTCCTGTTAGCATACGTTGTAATTGCAAGAGCAGAAATACGAGTAA